>JAQZBX010032581.1:0-25786 GCA_029593785.1 Cabassous unicinctus
AAAAAAAAAAAAAAAAAAACCAACCCAAAACAACAATACCTCAATCTCAATTCAAAGCCTGGTTAAGGTTTTCATCTGGAAAGAATTAGAGACTGATGATCTTATAATAAGACTTTAAGAAACACAGAGAGGGATAATTTTGCCAAGCTTAAAGTACTATAGAGGAGCAATTCATGCATGCACAAGGCGGTGAGCTAGAATGAAACTGTATTTAGGAAAAGTAAAAGGGAGTAAAGGACTATAGTACTGATACAGATTTTAAAATCCTAGAGCAGCCAAAAGATAGTCCATCAGGCAAAACACAAAAAAAGATCTCAGTGAGCCTCTGGGGCATAATTACATTGCCAATGATTTACAATGAGAATATATCTTACACTCAAGGCACCCATACAGTTCTCTGTTGAAGAGGTGATGATAGAATGTCAGGCATATTATTTGTCAAGGAAGAAAAGAGACCAAGGTTACGTATAAACTAAACTTGGAAATGAAGTATTTCTCCATTCTGAATTCAGCTGTAGCCTCTTATGGAACCATCAAGAACATCAGCTTTAATACTCTTGCTACCAGGACTCAATTTCCAAGGAGTATCAAAATAGCTTCACTCAGTCACCCATCAGCTTTTTCACAGATTCCATTCATGCCTTCATGTCCTTACCTTAACAATACCCTTTTTCTTATGATATTTCTCTCCAAGTTTTTTGGTCACAATTTTCACAATAATTTCCTAGAAAATAACAATCCAAAAAAAGAAGATAGAAGGAAAGACATAAATTATCTTTTCCATTTTATTCCATTTTATATCATGTTCACCAAAAGTCATAGAAAGATGAAACTTCTCTGCTAAGTAAAAAATTGTGGGGTTTTTAGCCTTCCCAACAATAGTAAAACCTTTCCTTTGTAATCTTTTATTCCTTCTTTCTCTTCTTTTGTTCAGCATGTTACCAAGAGGAAAATAATATATAAAATGGCTGCTTTCCACAGTACATTTTCTTGAAACCTATGACTTTTTATCTATAAAATCTCAACTCTATTTATTCATGTCTTTCATAGATGGCTTATTTCTTTCTCTCCATTCAAAGAAGTGAAAAGTGCCAAGGATATTATACTGTTGGTATTCACTGTTGATAAAAACTCAGATCACAAGCCTCTCACTAGGAAATTGCAAGAAACTGAAGCCTTTGAGCTTGGGCATGACATTTTTCACAATGTTATTTTCTTGTTTTGTTGCTTTTATTTTTGATACAGACAGGATTTCCTCTAGATTAGCTCTAACTAAAAGTATCTTTCTTTCTTCTGAGGTTCTAATTCTCAAACAGGAAAGAAATCAAATCTGGGCGTGTTTCATATTAATGAATTTTGAGTTTGCTTCTTTATCATTGTTTCCTGATTTGGATTAGCTTTCTAAATAGCTGATAATGAAAATTAACTTGCTTGACTTATTGCTATATTCGCTGCATGGTTCTGTATTTGCTACTTCAAGCGAATGTAACAAAGAGGTACTAGATGGTCACAAGTACTCCATTAAGCCATGCTAAAAATTATATTAACAAAAATTTAGTAAGGACTTAAGGGGAGGATATTTAAGAGTAGAAAGACATCTTTAAGAGAAGACTTAGCTGTCTTATTCTTAAGCCTCTACTTTACTAAGACTTTCTAAATGAATCCAATTAATGCCAAAACAACTTTTCTGATTTAGCCAGAGTATTTCTGGGCTAAATTTCTCAAAGGCCCTCATGGGTGTATACTCTTGGAATGCAAAGACAACGTATTACATCATGGTACTTACTGACCCTTGCTCACAATAGATGTGTTTAAAATATTTTTTTTCTGAGTTTAAAAAATAAAGACCTATAAGTCTATCTCAGTGGGCTGCTGGTTATTTTAGAAAACATATTGCCCACCTAAAAATAAGAGACATGTTGATTTCTTAGGGCACTGTTAAAAGATCCTCACTTTTAACATAACACTCTGGAGAACTATGAAAAAATTGGAATATTTTACTACATGAGAAAATTATCAGATAGAAAATTAAATTTAACTGAAAATATTGTCAATGGGAAGAGAATTTGGGGACTAATTAAAACATGGAAAGTTGCTTTTATTTTTTGTTTTCGCTTTTTTTTTTTTTCCTTTAAACCAGCATTTTTGTTTTTGTTTTTGTTTTTTTGAGGTACCGGAGCCAGGGATTAAACCCGGGACCTTGTATGTGGAAAGCTGGAGTTCAACCACTGAGCCACATCGGCTTCTCTGAGTTGGTTCCTTCATTTGTTTGCTTGTTTTTTTGTTTTGTTTTGAGGAGGCACCGGGAACCGAACCCAGGACCTCCCACATGGGAAGCAGGCACTCAACTGCTTGAGCTACATCCACTCCCTTAAATGAATGGTTTTTAACCCAGAATTATTTGGGGGCTTAGTGAAAATAAGCATAGCACCCTAGGAGACTGAACTGATTGTAGCAAAACATATGTATTTTGAAAATCAAAATGTCTCTAGCAAATGTTGAAGTACCTTCTGGTTAAGAACTATTGTGCTAAGTCAAAATTCTCAGTTACATTTTCATAAACAATATATGAAACTATTAATATTCAAATACTGGCTACTCTAATAGGGAAAAAAAAGCGTAAACAACAAAATAATTCATAGATTGTTTCTTCCCTAAAAGTCCCTTCATTTACTAATTTTATAAGGAAGAAAACTGGAGTTTTCCATCCCATGAGATGTTGCTCAATGATACAAACTTCTACTCCCAGATAAGGGAATCAGGCTGATGAATGCATATCAGGAGGCAGTACTGTTTAGGAGTTGAGAGTACAATCTATAGAATCAGACTGCAGAGAAATACTGGCTCACCACTTACTAAATGTCCTTGGGAAAATTATCCTACTCTAGGTCTCAGTTTCCTCATCTATAAAATGGAAACAACAGTAAAATTACCTTATAGGGTTGTTATGAGAATTAACTGAAATAATTCATATAAAGAGCTTATTTTTCAACACAGTAAATATTTCCATATTAGATAACTTATTTCATGATCCTTCATATCATCATTGGATAGAAATGTTTCCATTTATAAGGACATAAACTAAGGCATGGAAGCTAAAATATTTTCAGGTTAGTGGGACAATGACTGAAGACTTGAGTTAGAACATTGGAATTCTTGATTCTGCAAGGTTATTATTCAACTTGATTCTCAATCAGCAATTATCTAAATGATTCATTATGTTTTACCCTCCTGTTATTGATCAAACCAGTTTCATTAAGAATAACTAAGGCACTCTGGAAGTTTTACGACAACTTCACATCTCAGTAAGTTCAAAACAGAGTATCAGTAAGTAGTAATTTAAGGAAATAATAAACAATAATAAATAAGCAATAAAACATAAAGCTTCCTTGAATTTGTAAAAATAAAACCTGCTTATTGGGAGCGGATGTAGCTTAGTTGAGTGCTTGCTCCCCATGTATGAGGTGCTGGGTTCAATCCCTGGAACCTCATTAAAAAAAAAAACAAAAAACGAAAACAAAAACAAAACAAAACAAAACAAAAACCCTGCTTTTTTCCTACAAAGTACCTAAATAGGTATTCTAAGTTCAAAAGCTGGAGGTTGAAGACAAATACTTCCATATTTACAGTTCTACAATTTAATTCCATTTCTGAAAACACAACCCTTCATCTTACAGCAAAAACTGAAAATAATTCCAGGTTTCTAAAATATAGATAAAGATCTTCAATTCAAGCTGTCCATAAACAAATTTAGCACTAAACTCAAGGAACATTACTGGCCTATAAACATGAAGTAACCCTCCAATACAGGTGAAACCAATAATTCATTCAAGTTATAAATCTATCTAATTTACATATATTTGAGAAATTTAGTTATTTATGCCAAACACTATTTTTAACTTATTCACTTAAATACAGATTTGGCTCTTTAAGGAGCTCCAAATGAACACTTACTGGCTGCAGCCAATAGTCTGTTCTGGCAGTTCTTTTCTTTTCCTCTTCAATCTACAGAACACATAAGACATTCATAAAATTCTCTGTAAAATCCTTAATTTATTTCAAACACCATTCTTTTAGCAAAACAATACCATAAAAAAGACCAATACTATAATTTACAAGTGCTGATAAATCCAGATAAGTGTTATTTAAAACTAATTTTCAGTTTTTAACAAATCTTGAATTAAAACAAATCCAAGAATCTCTATTTAGTCAACACCACAAGGCCATCTGCCAGCAGTATACTGCCTCCTCTCCCGTGACTATGATAAGCTAGAAAGGTGATGTATTCACGTGGCAAAAACATAATACTTATATACCAAGGTGGCATAGCACGGTTAAGTGTAACAGTGTGACAGTAATTTGAAACTGCTTGATAATCATCACAGAGCTCAAGAATGAAGGTGAAGAAAAATACCACCAAGAGAAATGCAAATAAAAGGGTGACCAAAAGAAAAATGTGTGTCTGGCCATGACAGCCACCCATGGCATTGTTGGCTTACTCAACTGCCTAAAGTTAATCCTATGTACCAACCTCAATGTAATTGAATGTAATTCCTTGGTTAACTACAAACCTCATTCTAAATTCTCCAATTTCCACTGTGAATAAAGAGCAGTCCAAATATATTATGCATTGTATTCAAAGCAGGTGGATCTGGCTTTCCATTCACTTTGAATTGCTTTGAATTCATGGCATATAAGAACTCTATGGTTATGCCCCTACTTCTCCCTCTAACTTCATCTCCAAGCACTCTTCCCTCCACGTTCACTATGCCCCATCATGGGGCCTTCCCTTCAGATTCTCATTTTAGTAGACGTCTTTCCTGCCTCAGCCTTTTTCGCAAGCGTCTCCTACTCTCACACCTCCTCAGCACTTACATTCCATAATTACTTACTGGCTCGTCTGCTTACTGTATGTTTCCTGCATTAGAATGAAAGCTGCATGACAAAAGGGACTTGAGCTTTTCTCCATCCTGGACCTTGCACAATGTCGAGCAGATAATAGCTATTCAATTAATATTTGTTGAATGGTTAGGTGATAACATTCCAGTGTACGCCTCTTATATTATACTCTAAGTTTTTTAGACTATCCTGCATTGCGTGAGGACTCAGTAACAGGGAAGACTGAACAAATAAAGAAAAGAGATGGGAAGATTAGAGAAAATGATCTTAAAGAAGAAAAGTTAGCTTTGTTTATTCATTTATTCTTTCTCTTCTCCTGTACCTCCTCTTTTCCTCTTCCACTCATTTCATAAATTCAATGGTAAAGTAAGGCTATATGAAGGGAGAAAAGAGTATTTTAAAAACCTTCTCCAGAACTACCCTAGAGACTTAGGTAGATTTAGAGCCAAAATATGGTCCTAATCCAGATAAGCATAGATTTTCAGTCTTGGTAGTTCTATTAACCAACTTAACTTAGCCACCAGGTTAAACAGCCATCAAGATAAATCCAAACTATTTCACTGCTTTCTCTTACTAGCTAGGAGGTGACAAGTGGCAGAAGCAATAGAGTAGGAGGATAGAAAGGGGAGAAGATCTGAGGAAGGAGGGACTCCATGGAGGATCCCAATTTCAAAGAGCCACAGAAGGTGACAAAAGCTTTTATTTCTAACTTCAATTATCACTTCTGTTTGAACCCTACTGACCATAGCTGCATGGGAAGTTGCAATGATAGCACTTTAGGCTAGAAAATAAACTTAACTGGAGGGGGCTCTCACTCTGAATCTGCAGCTAGAACTGCAGCTAGACTCCTAATTCCCAAAATAGTATATATAAATTTTTATAATTTTATATTAATCTAGTAACTGGTGAGCTATTTAATTTTCCTGAGGTCTGAAGCACATCATTCCTCTAACTGCTAAAAATTCAATACGCAATTCAGAAACTGTACCTCCATGATTTCATCAAGTGCAGATTTCTTTTTCTTCTTTTCTTTTGACTGTGCTGAGCTATGGGAAGATTCTTTTCGTTTCACTGATGCTGCAGACCCTATTGTCTTCAATGCATTTGGTCCCAAAGAACTGATGGAATGAAGAACTATACTTGTCAGCAAAAACCTGAGCAGATAAATGCTTTATAATGTACAAAACTAAGAGCATAGAATAATTTGTTACATGACTAATGGACAACAGATTAGTCAAAACAATAAAGGGCATGTCTGTGTCACCTATGGGACTATAGCTATTACTAGAAGCACGGAGAGAACATTTATGCCTTCCTGTTTTTAACTCCCTACTACCTTCTTCTCACTCCTTCGGTGAACGCTACTTTAATTAGTAAAGCAGAGTGGTTATAGCACAGGCTTAGTACCAGACAGATCAGGATGTGAGGCTAGTTCTACTATGACCATGAGTAATTAACTTCAAGTATCAGTTCTTCATCCACAAATAGCCTATGCTATAACCACTATGCTCTACTAATTATAGTAGACTTATAGTAGTTCAGTTGCAAGGATCAAATGAGATGTTTGGAAAAGGATTGGTAGAAGCCTAGCACATTACTTCCTGTTCTGTTTTTCTAAAGCAAAAATCTGAACATGTCACTTAAAATTTTTTATTGCTTCTGACTCCCAGGAGTTGACAACGTAAATTCTACATTCCTTCGCTACAATATAAAATTTTTACCACTGGTCCAAAAACACCTTCTAGTCACTACCCCTGATTTATTATGTGCACTAACCATTCTAAACAAATAAATGCTATTGACTGGGCCCTGTCATATGTTTCAGCATCTACAAGTTTGTACGTGCCCCTCTTTATACCTAAAATAATCTCTCCCGTTATCTCTATTAAAATTCTTCAAACTCCATTCTTCATGAGGGCTCTTTGATTGTCCTTGTCTTTTGAACCACCATAACACATTGTTCTGTACCATATTCCACCTTGCATCATAATCATTTGTATATGTGACTCCTATTTCCAATCAGATTGTAATCTCTAATAGGGGAGAAATCATATTTTCTTTTTCCTATAAAGTGGCGGTAACTATCTCATGACTCACACAGAATAGAGGCTCAATTAAATTTTGCTGGCTAAATGAATCTTACTAGATTATTAAATTGATTGTATTCACAAAAGATGAATATTTGCATAAAGCTATCATGGAGATAACCAAAAGGGGGAAATCCGATTACTAGAGAATACAGTGGAATTATTACTTCTCTTTATTTGTATTTAAAGATAGCATCGCACTTATAGCAGCCAGGTTAGTTTAGTAACTCATATTCAGTGTGATGCCAGCCAAAATCCCTTAATCTTTTCTATGTAGGGTATTTTAGTCCATGATTTCCCCATCCTATTCCTATGGAAACTCTTTTCTCTTTACTTAAATTTAAGGCTTTACATGTACCTTTGTGAAATTTCATTTATTGGATTTTTACTATGATTTAATCCTTTGAGCATCATTTTAAGTTCTGATTCTGTTATTGATCATATTCATAGCTTTGTATCTGTAAATAAGATACATTGGTTTTCAACAGAATAAGTCCACACAGAGATAAACCTTTCAATCTGCTGCTTAAAATAAATGTTCTTGAAATTTGAATGTACTTTTGAGTTAGGAATCCACCCAGTTTAGCAATAATCCAGGCCACAATCAACCACAATAAGTTCACAGAATAGGCACTAACAATCCTAGCAAAAGAGGAAGTAGGATTTAGTGGCAATTTTTGGCTCTTAGTGATACCCTCTTCTTCCTTACATGTGCACAGACTGCCTATTTTCTACTGTAGAGCAGTAGGAAAAGTATAGTAGTCTATAATTTTCTAATAAAAAATTACTGTTGCAGTAACTGGAGTGGATCCCAGTGCTATTAAAGAAGATAGAGGGAAACAGAAATGGGAATTAAGCAATCTTTCTTCAAGCAATGGAGTAGTGCTTCTTTTTGTGGCCTCAGTATTTTCTAAAATGTCCCTTTTTGGTATCTATATCATTTGGTTCATTCTGAGTTTCAGATAAATCATGAAATAGATGGACATATTATTATAGATCATTGGAACTGACAGAACTTAGTCAAATAGAACTAATAGAGCTATTAACAATATTGGGAGGTTTATCATTGGGGTGGTCAATCCGGGAGCCACTGGAACCAATCTTAACATTCACTTGCACCTGGGAGTAACAAATAAGAAAGGAGAGTGGAAGAAATAAGTGTGCTATGATATATTCGAGTCTGTCTTCCAGGTCATATCACACTGTTATTAGAAAACTCTTTTTTCCAAACGTAAACACATGTAGAGCCCAAAAACCAATTTCTTGATGATATCTAATGCAGGTGCTAATTTTGAAATATTCTTTTGATCAAAGTTAAGACACCAGGCAAGTCATTTTGAAGCAGTTACATATTGCTGACTCATCCTGCCTATTTCCTCCAAACCTCCCAGCCTCTTATTTAATCATGTAATTAAGCATTGGCCTCACACCTAACCAAAAATGCTGGGCTGAGTCTAAAATAAACAACATGCAAAATACTACGTAAAATAGAAACTATCACCCAGCTTAGGGCTAAATTCCAGTAGACACTGGTACCAGCATCATGTCTTATTCAACTTTTTAAATTGCCATCACATAAAACTCTGCATGTACCACACACTGCAAACAGCAATAAATATTTGGTGAAAGAACATATAAGAAAGCAAGAAAAGCGAATATGAAAAGTGAATCAAACTACCTGACTACAAGCTATACCAGGGGCCAAATGCAGCCCACCACCTGTTATTTTTAATAAGGTTTTATTGGAATATGCTCATTTGTTTATGTATTATCCTTTCTCTCACTACAAGAGCAGTGTTGAGTGGTTGCAACAAAGACCAGGTGGCCAGCAAAACCTAAAATATTTACTATCTGGTCCTTTATAGAAAAAGTTTGTCAACCCCTGCTCTATACTATACCACCTAGAAGAGAAGGAAATAGCAATTATTAATTGAATACCTACTAGTGCTTTTGTACTGTTCTAGATGCTAAGGATACAGGTAAATGACTTAGCCTCTATTTTAAAAAATCACAATACAAACAGGGAAAACAAGAAATATACACCCCAACTAAGATTTAGACTGAAGTAAGTGCTGTGACAGAAAAATAAACAGAATTATAGTAGCACCAAAGGAACCACTAAATGGAGGATTCCTGGAAAACCAAAAGTTCATCCATGTGAAACATTTAATCAAAATGAGCCTTTCCTCAAAAAACAGAATCATATCATCACAGGCAAATTAAGGAAAGAACATTGGCTAACAACCGACAACAAGAATGAAAAACCAAAGAAAACTGCAACCAGAAAAAAAAAGATTCACAACACTGCTCTCTTTAAAACGTAGTAGCCAACATTTCAAAAAATCCTTGAATTTTCAGGTAACTGCTAATGTTGCTCACCTTGATTTAGAAGATGCTGCTGCTGAACTACAGGCTCCTTTATTCAAATTAAAAGTCACTGGAAGAAGAAATGGTTATTCTGTAAAAATTTCAGGAAAGTTACAATAAAAACTATCAGATAAGATACCATAATGTAGTTGCATAGAAATCTATGGACATTTTTAGTAAATGAGAGCTAAAATGCTCCTTTTGAGAGATGATACATTTTGTCAAATGTAGAGAGAGTGCTTGTAGAGCTGGAAAGGATCTTACATTCTCTCGCTACAGCAGGCAGCACTGGTGGCTTCCCCAACCCACTCCTCCACTTCTCTTTTGCTAACAGGACTCCAGGTTTGTTTAGGTGCCCATACCTCTCACACGTAGCTCAGGGGAGAGAACACCACCTTCAGCTCTGGGGTAAATTCAGATTGTCTAAACCAGTCAAAAGGATCCCATTCCCCTGTCCAGTGATTATTTTTGGGGTGGACATCTGAAGTAATTCTGGCCCATTACATTCAAAAGGAGTCTGCTGGTGGGGAGATTGCTTTCTATAGAACTTCCCTTGCTCTCAAGAGGACTACAGAAGAGATATTGTGAAGAAGGCTGTGTCTAGATAGATGGCCAGGAGTGCTGGCAGCCATCTTGTGCCTAAGAGGGGAGCTAAGCTGAAGGCAAAGCCCATGCAGAGAGGCAGGAAAAACTAAGTCCTGTTAAACACCACTGAGCTACTGATGGTATGGCATCTGAAACCACCTGGTACGTCTGGGATTCTTGTTATAGCAAAGTATTATATTTCCTTATTGTTTAGGCTAATTTTAGTCAATTTTGTTAACTTGTAACCGAAAGCATCCCATCCAATTCATTGGCATTACCTGTTCATTTTAAAGATGAGAACAATGAGACACAGCAGATTAAAATGTCTTGCTTCCAGACATGTTGGTAGGTTTTGGCAGAGCCGATACAAAAGCACCCACATTTTTTAAAAAGAAAGAAAAAAAATTACCTTTTTCTTCATCATTTTCTCTACTTAATTCTGTAAAAATGGGGGCCTCCTACACACACACAAGAAAAAAGGTTTGAAGGTTTTGGTTCAAAGTGAATTTACTATCAATATTGAACAGTCCTAAATTAAGACTTGCTATCTATGTCACAAGGCAGCTCTAAGATACAACTCTACAATGATTAAGATCCTAAATGAGAAATTATATGCATTGCAAATACTCTCTAATTGAGAATTATTCGAAAGGGGAATAATCAGCTTTTTTTGTATCAAACTGCAGAAGTTTGCATATATTTTTATATTTACTACAATTTAAACAGGAAACAACAAAAAGTAAAGCAAAAAACTGTAAGAATCTTAGATTGAGGGTTACTGTAGAAAGTAAACCCTTTCTACATTGTGGGGTTAATTTAATGTAATTAATAAGCACTTAAGACTAAAAGCAGACAAAACTGCATATAAAATCCCTGCTACTTATTAACTGTGTGATCTTTGTCAGTCTCATCATCTTCCATAAGCCTCCATTCCTCTATCCTTAAAATAGGGATAAAGTACGTTCTTAGAGTTTTATAAGGGTTAGATATGATAATATACAGCAAATCCTTAGCATAGTGCCTGTCATAGTAAGAGCTCAATAAGTGGTAATTGTTGTTTCTACTAATAATAAAAGCTATTCTTGAGATAGAGCAAAAATACTCTTTTCTTAGGCAATGTTTCATATAAGATTTCACAAAGGAAGGCAAAAGAACATAGTCTTACTTTAAAAATAACCGATATATTTAAACAGAGAATGAGGAAGAACTGATCAGTAGGATTTCACCTGCCTTTAGGGTGAAGATATTATTTATACCTGAAAAGTATAAAATAACTTGTAGGTTTTAGTATTATGAAGCTAAAACATCACAAAACAATGTTATTTCAAAAAGTAAACTATTTTCCTTTATATAAGAGGATGCGATCGTTCTCATTTCCACAGTAGGAAACGATAACTTTTCCTCTACTGTTAAATTTTAAAAAGAAGAAAAAATTTCAAGAATAAAAAGCTTTCAATCTTAAGTAGAAATTTAAATAATTTTATAATTACAGCAGTTTCAATATTGTCCGTTTTTAAATTTAATATAGAAAAGCTCTGAAAAATTGTGAATATGTGTACATTAATGATAAGTAATACCATAATACACAGACACACATACACTCACTCACTTCATTGAGACATTCAAATAACATGGTATAAAAGTTGATTCGTAAGCTGGTGCTTACCAATATCTTAAACTTATCGCCTGCTACCTCTTGCATCACTCTTTATCTTAAATGGCTCATACATATATAATAATAATCACAGCAGCTTTATTTAAAATAGCAAAAAACTGAAAATAAGTCAAATGTTCCTCAATAGGACAATAGATAAATTGTGGTATATTCATATACTACACAGCAATTTAAAAATTTTAAAAGTAAAATGTCAGTACAAGAAAGAACAAGGATAAACTGCACAAACATTATATTTGAGTTAACGAAGCCAGACAGAAAAAAGTACACCTGTATGCTTCCATTTATACAAAGTTCAAGACCAGAATAAATTTATCAATAGTGGTTATATCAGAGCAATGGATCCTTCTGGGGTAGCAGGGTATATTAACTGGGAAAGGGCATAAGAGAACCTTCTGGGATACTAGAATGTTCTTTAGTTTGATCTGGGTGGTGGTAACACAGGTGTGTGTGTGTGTGTGTGTGTGTGTGTGTGTAAAAATTAACTGGGCTGTAAACTTAAGATTAATGCATATGATACACTTCATCATTTGTATGCTATAGCTCAATAAAAAAGTTTTAAAAAATACTAAATAGTTTCAGGTACTCAGCAGGCTGTATATTTCTGATCACACACAACTTTCAGTATGTAAGTGCATTGAGGGCAGAGACTTCTGCATCATTAATCCACTGCTGTATTCCCAGTGCCTAGCAGAGTGCCTAGCACACAGAAGGCACTCAATAAAAATCATTGAATGCCTTGACTCAAGTTACTCTAAAACCTAAGCCACCTCTACCATGCCTTCCCTCCTCCATTTATGTGGCCTTTGGCCATTAATTCTTCAAGACTCCTCAACTCAGGAGTCATATCTACCTGCAAATATTCTTTGTCTTTCCCAGGCTGGAGTAAGTGTTGATCCTCTATGTCCCCACACACTGTGTTTGTCCCCAGCATTGCATTAGTTACAATCAATTGAAATTATCTGTTTATATGTCTTCCCTGTTAGATATTATGTCTATTTTAGAGATGAGGAAACTGAAGTTTAGAAAGTTTATATTGCACAAGATCATGACGTTAATAAGTTAGGAAGAGAAACCACGTTTGTCGCCAAAACTTATGCTTATACACTATCATGACGTCTCTCCTCTTAACGAAAGAATGATACCTACAAAACTTAATTCAATGCTTACAAAAACAAGCAATTTTATATATTTAGACCTTGCCTTTTTAAATGATAGTGCTTTTCTAGATGATATTGTTTTTCACCTGTTCTTTTCCTTCAAGACCTCTTCTCACTTGCTCTTCAATAAATTTGGCAGTTTTTTCTTCATCATCGAGGTCCTGTTTTTTCTTTTTCTCTAGTTCCAGCTGTCGGCGGATAGTTTCCGGGTCCCTATCTATGTACTGGATATACCAACCTTTTGGTGTCTCATCGACTTTGCATAAGCCTTAAAAAAATAAAAGACATCATACACTTTTAGGCAATCAAAGCTAAATCTACGTAAAAATAAAATATGCTCTATTTCTTCATTATTTACTCACTCATTCAAACAAATTCATATACACTAATTTATACACACATGAAATTTTCATACTTAGAAATTTAGGTACTTTAAATGGAATATTTTCCTGATCTCTTTAAATAGAAAAAATTATTATTCTGATTTTTATATTGCTAGGTTGAGGCAACATATTTAAAAAGGGAAAAACATGAAAGTATTATTTTGCATAGTAATAACTCAAATGTGTCTAAGTATTTAATATCTAATGAGCATATGATACTCTGCTAACTTAAATAAAAATTATTCCCTTAAAATAGAGTCAAGTAACAGTAAATAAAGTAATACCTTAACCCAAAATTTCTTTCTTCTGTCTTACCTTTCTTTATATTATCAAGAATGTAAAAAGACAACCTACAGAATAGAAGAAAATATTCGGGAAACATATATCTGATAAGGATCTAATATCTAAAATATATAAAGAACTCCTATAATCCAAAAACAAAAAAATAAACAACCAAATTTAAAAATGAGCAAAGGACATGAACAGTCATTTCTCCAAAGAAGATACACTCATGGTTAATAAGCACCTGAAAAGATGCTCAACATCATTAGTCTTTAGGGAACTGTAAATCAAAACCACAATGAGATACCAATTCACACTCATTAGGATGGCTATAATAATAATCAAATGAAAAAACCTGGAAAATTAACAAATTATGGCAAAGATGTAGAAAAAATTGGAACCCTCATACATTGCTGATGGGAATGTAAAGTGGTACAGTCACTGTGGAAAACAGTTTGGTGGTTCCTCAAAAAGTTAAGACATAGAATTATCATATAACCTGGCAATTCCACACTGGAATATACTCTAACAAACTGAAAACAGGGACTCAAAGAGATACTTGAACATCAATGTTCACAGCAGTATTATTCACAATAACCAAATGGTGGAAACAACCTAAATGTCCAACAAAAGATGAGTGGATAAAGAAAATGTGATATATACATACAATGGAAAGTTATCCAGCCACAAAAAGGAACAGAATTCTGATTCATGCTAAAAAATGTATGAATCTTGAAGACATTATGCTAAGTATAATAAGGCAGACACAAAAAGACAAATATTATATGATTCCACTGATATGAAATATCTAGAATAAGTAAATTCATAGAGACAGAAATTAGGGAAGAGGTTACCAGGGACTGAGGGGTGGGAGAAGTAGGGAGTTATTGCTGAATGGGTATAGTTTCTGGTTAAGGCAATGAAAAAATTTTGATAATGGATGGTGGTGGTAATGGATGGTAGAGACAGTAGCACAACATTGTAAATGCAATTAATCCTCTGAATTGTACATCAAAAATGGTTAAAATGGGAAATTTTGTTATGCATATTTTACCACAATAAAAAAAAAAATCTTCAGAGGGGATAAGAAAGTTTCTTAAAATAAGATAAACATAAGGAAAAAAATGGAAGAGACTGCTAATAAGCCTTAACCTAAATGAGAGGATGCAACAGTATAGATCCTCACACTGTCAAAAGAACAATTCAGATTTTCACATTCAACTGGTAATAAGCAAAATCAATTTTATGCTCCTCCTCTGCAGTTTTTTAATTGCCCTACTCATCCTTTTTCTATGAATTGAATTTACATAGAAAGTATGACAATTCTCTTTCTCCCTGGATGGAGCCACATGGCAACTATTCAAATAATCTTTCCTTACCTTCTCTGCCCAACCACTTCGTAAAATCAGTCAGAGTTTCCCACTGAGTAGCATTCATATGGATGTGCTCTCGGTGGCTGATATACTCATTATATACAATGTTGTTGTGGACTCTCTTAGTGCCTAGGAACAAAATATGACACTGTTGATCCTGAGATTATAAAATTGTAAAGTTATTGTTTGTAGAATACTTAAGATGTTTACCAAAGCGTCTCCTGAGAAGTTCTAGAAAGTCATTTCGGAATTCCCTATTAAAGAAAGAAAGGAAAACATTAAGGTAATTTGTACACATACATAGTTGAGACTTCCTAAAATTTAAACAATCATATGGTTTTTTGTTTTTGTTTTTGTTTTTTTTTTAAGATTTATTTATTTTTATTTATTTATCCCCCCCTTGCTGCTTGTGCTGCTGTGTCCATTCGCTGCGTGTCTTCTCTGTGTCTGCTTATCTCCCCCTTGCTGTGAGGTCCTGCCGCATCAGCCCCCGGCGCCGCACGAGCTGGCCCGCCCCCACAAGGAGGCACCGGGAAGTGAACCCGGTGCCTCTCATATGGTAAACAGGAGCTCTATCCATTGCGCCACACCAGCTTCCTGCCGTGAGGTTGCTGCATCAGCCCGCCGCACCACTCAGGCCGGCGTGCCCTCACAAGGGGGCCTCGGGACGCGAACCCGGGCCTCCCATTTGGTAAACGGGGGCTCTATCCACTGAGCCACACCCTCTTCCCAATCATATGGTTTTAATGTCCAAATGATATATGAAACATCTTTGTGAATATCTGCTAGAAAAAATGAACAAGAAAAGAATCTCAAAAGACTGTAGCTTTCAAGAATTAAATCTAAAGGTCAGCTTGGAGTTGAAAATTTTTGTCTTGGCAAAGCAGCCATAGCAAAAGTCACCAAGCACCTTTGGAGAGTGTCCTTCATGAAGTCACTTAGTGCTACTGAAAGTGCACTTGATCTCTGACAACAAAACGGCCTTTATTCCAAATGAAATTGTACCTCTGAACCAAGTACAGTATGTTAATGCTAGATTAGTGTAGGTGAATAAAACATAAATCTTGACCTTTGTAATTACAAGCTAGTAAAAAGCAATCATAATAGAAATCAACCTGAAAAAAAGATGCAACAAAATATCATAGAAAGCTGAGGGAGATGCCCAGAGGTGATATTTAATATGGGCACTGAATGTATAAATAGGACTTTTATAGATGAAGAAGGAAGAGAAGGCCATTCCCAGCTGGCACAGAGACATAAAAGTATGACAATCTAATTTGGCTAAAGTTTAGGGCAGATAAATATGAGGGTAAGAGAGCTGACAGAATAGAATAATGGTGGGAAGATGTGACTGGAAAATAAGGTTAGGGCTAATTTTTGAAGTACCTTGAATGCCAAACTAAAGAGGTTAGGTTTTATGCAGGTAACAGAAAAGCACTAAGGAATTTAGTTTGGAAACGAATTTTTTAAAAGCTGTGATTTAGAAAGATAACCCTGGTGGAAAATATCGAACAATGATTGTCAAATTGTGGTCCCCAGACCACAATATCAGTATCATTTAGGAACTTGGTGGAGTAGAGCAGGTATAGCTCAGTGGTTGAGCACATGCGTCACATGTACGAGGGCCCGGGTTCAATTCCCAGTACCTCCTAAAAAAAAAAAAAAAAGAAAAAGGAACGTGGTAGAAATCCAAATTCTCTAGACCCATTCCAAATGATTTACTGAATCAGAAATTGTATATGAGTGTTTTAACAAGCTTTTTTGATGATTCTGATGCATGCTAAGATTTGTGAAACACTAATATAAAACATGCACAGGAGGAACAGAAACTGAAGGTTGGGAAACTAGTTAAGAAGCCACTGAAATAATTTAGGTGAGAGATGATAACCATTACTAGGGCAACGAGAATGGAAAGGACATAAGTCTAAAGGACATTGTATTGGAGAATCAACAAGAGGGAAGAGGTTTACAGGCATCTGGGTAGATAGTTATCAGCCAGCACAGGATAAGAAACAGGTTTAATGGAGAGAATACTGACTTTAGCTTTAGAAATGCTGACTTTGAGACAGCTGTAGGAAATACAGATTAGAATTTTAAAGAGAAAAAAGAATCTGTAACTCAAAACAGATGTCAGGAATGAACATCAAGAGTTGGGCGTCCTATATTTTTTAAGTAACATTTATGTAATCTAAGT
The DNA here is from genome assembly GCA_029593785.1 of Cabassous unicinctus. NCBI lineage: Eukaryota > Metazoa > Chordata > Mammalia > Cingulata > Chlamyphoridae > Cabassous > Cabassous unicinctus. The sequence continues at coordinate 17,006 of JAQZBX010032581.1, forward strand.
ATCTTTGAAAAAATAAAAAAATAAGAAAAAAGAAAAGAGTTGGAAGTCATCCCAACTCTGTCAACGTGAAAGGATGACATAACTCATGGAGGCAATGTAGAGTGGGATGAAAAGGAGTCAAGTGGGCACCCTGAAGAAGGAACAGGGAGAGGAAGAAGAAATCAATAGAGAAATGAGCACAAAGGAAGTAGTACAGGAAAACCATGAAAGAACATGAAATAGGTGCTTCAATTATGCATTAACAGCATCAGCCACTGAATAAAGATCAAAGATGAAGACTCTTCAGTAGGCTGAGAGAGGCAGGAGTCAGATTACAGTGGCCTGAGGAGTGCGTGGGAGTTGGAAAGGAGGCAATGAGTGTAGATGGCTCTTGCCAGATTGGTATTTCCCAGATATGGTATATGCACCCTGGTAGAATTCAGCATGATTTCAGGTGGTTCACAGATAAATGCTGTTTGCCTTTTATACTGTGTTATTTGTAGCAATGGTATAAAAATCAATGGAGGGCAAAACACCTGGCATCTTAGCACAAATCAAGGCACCAAATTGTACTGAGAGTTGATGTATTTTTCACCACAGGCATTCAGGGTAAAAAAACATTGTTAGTTTCATCTAGAATGTCCTTGCTGAAGCAGTCAAAATTATTGTCATAGATCTCAATCCTTGAGCATACATCTTTCTAATATTCTGTGTGATGAGTAGAATTACACATAAACTACTTCTGCTGTACGATGATGGTATTGAGGAAAAGCACTTGTGCAATTGTTTGACCTAGGAGCTGAACTACCTTCTTCACAGAACACCATGAGTGTGACATGCTTCCCAAAATTTAAAGATGTTTCTGATGATCTCAGTGCTGGTATTTTATGATTTTATGATATTGTAAAATAAAATATATCACAATTTGGAAGATCTGCATAACTCAGTGAAAGAATATTTTCTAAATGACTGATACATAACATTATAAAAACATGCACAAGTACAAGATTCATTCAAGATAAAAGCTGAGCTAATGGATTTTTATGTAACAGTACAAAAAGTCCACTGATATGGTTTCAGATTGCACATTGCAACCGATCTTTAGGAAACTACCAATGGCTGTATTTGGTGTGATATCAAAGAAAAATATCCAAAATTATTTGAAAAGGCTATTAAAATACTTCCCCCTATCAACTACATATCTATGAGAAGGCTGGATTTTCTTTATATGCCTCAACCAAAACAATGTTTCAGAAGAAACGAAATGCAGAAGCAGATGTGAAAAATCTGTCTTCTATTAAGTGAAACACTGAAATGATTTGCCAAAAGGTAGAACAATATCATTCTTAACCCTAAATTTTTTTTTTTGCTTTGAAAATATAGTTATCTTTCATTAAAAAATCATTTATTTTAACATGTAATAGATTTAGTATTGCCACTTTTAAATAAGGTAATAAAAATTTTTAAATTCTCTGTTTTATTTCTATTTTCTAAGTATTGATAGATATAACCCACATAAACAAAAGTTCTTTGGAGTCCTCAATAGTTTTTAAGAGTGTAAAGGGGTCCTACAAGCAAAACTTTGAGAACTACTCATCTGGAAGTTTGGAATAAAAGAGGTGCATAGAAACAAGACAATACTAAATAATAATAGTAACAGTCATAATAATAATTATCAGGTAACATTAATCGAATATCGGGCACTGTTCCCAGCACTTTAAAAGTATTAACTCAGCAAAAAAATTTTAAATTTTTTTTAAGAAAGTATGAATTCATTGAATCTCTATATAAACCATATGAAGAAAAAACAATAGTAGGAGGAGGGTACTAGTTTTTATTTCTGTTTTACAGATGAGGAAACCAAAGTACATAGAAAAATTAAGTTGCTCACCCAAAGTCACCTTGCTCATAAGTGGAAAAGCCTGAATTTGAAGTTAGGCAATTTGACTCCAGAGCCTGTGCTCTTAGCCACAATTGCTTCTGTTTTAGAATGAAAGATATGTTTGAAGGTGAAGGCAGGAAGGACCAAATCGTGGGAACATTTTTCTAACAAGTTCATACTATGATAAATTGTAAAAAGATGAAAAACTGATCAAGAGAGAATATAGCTATCATGTTAATATACATATAAGAAATAACAGAACCTCCAATGTAAAAAATATTCAGCATCTATTAAAGGTCAACTAAATAAAGCTTATGAGATAAGGGTGTCTTTGAGTTACTTACTCTGAAAAATAATCCATAAACTGCTGAGGATTTTCTGAAGCCAGCAAAAGTTGTCTCTGATGAGATTCAGACATACAGTGACACTTAAAGCCATTCTACAAAAAAATGTAAAAGTAAAAGCTAAATTATTTCATTAGTTTATCATAATGGACTCTAAGTAGAAGCAGTATTTAATTAATCCCTAAAACTGCTCTCTGATGAGAAATTGTAAACACACACACACAAATCATTCTGTCCTCTAGTTGTAACCCTATCAGGTTTTTTTTTGTTTGTTTTTTTTTAAGGAGGTGCCGGGGATTGAACCCAGATTCCCGTACATGGGAAGCAAGCACTCAACCACTGAGCTACACCCACTTCCCCACCCTATCAGTTTTTTTAAATTATTTTTTATGGAGTTGAATTTTGCAAAACTGCTAATCAACAAATATCCTTGAGATTAAAGAGAGAAAAATATTGCTTTAGGAAACAGGCATTAGTAAAAAAACATTACTGGTCAAAATAACAGAAGAGCGATTTAGTTTTGCGATTCAATTTAACAAATTTTTATTGAATACCTACTTCATAAAAAGTGTTATGCAAGTGCTTTCAGGGGATATGACAAAGTAAAATGTGCCATTAATGAATTCCTTTAGGGAAACTATTGCACTCACTTTCCCTTGCTTCAGCTCATTATCCAAAATACATTGCTGCAGAGGACATAAACCTTATGTTAAATATATTAAATCTATATCTTCTTCAGATGATAGTTAAAAAAAAAACAAACAAGCTTTGACTTAGTTTCTATTCCCCCCGCCCTCCCCTCCCCCATATGGCTCCCTTATCTATTTGCTCATTTTTGCTTGTTGTCTGTTTGTTTCTTCTTTAGGAGGCTACCAGAACCAAACCCAGGACCTCCTATGTGGGAGATGGGCACCCAACTGCCTGAGCCATATCTGCTCTCCCCTCTATTTCTACTTAATATTTGAACCTAGTTCTTCACTAGTAATGTAAATAGAAAATATGCCTCTCCTCCTATATTCCCTGCACTACCATATACCCAATCACCCAAGCCAGGAACAGAACGTCATCCAAGAGTCCTCCTTCACCCTTACATTCAATTTATCACTAAGTCTATTGGGCCTTATTAACTCTCATCCAGACCCTCTGCTCAGTCTCGTTGCCTCTGTACTAATTTCAGCACTCCTATCTTGCTGTTTCCTAATCTTTAATCAACCAATGGACACCTACAACAATATTAAATTTATCTGTGCAACACCTGTAAGAGTCACACTTATTACTTAAATTTAGCTTGAAAGGAAACTTGGTATAAAGCCTCAAGTAAAAAACCAGTATAACTAAAATCAAAACAAAATAATGTCATTAAATTTCAGAAAGCCAAAGTTGAGAGGGAGGGAGGAGAAAAATACCCTGGTTCCCACCAAGGTATTCCCCGGAATATTCCACCAATACTGGGAGATGGATGACAGGAAAGGGAGCTGTAGGGGTCAACCTCCCCCTCCCCCAGGAGGGCATACAGACCTAGAACCACAAGAATGTTACTCTGAAAATTGATAATTAAAGGAAAGAATTAAGGATTTATCCTGCTGTTTCCATAAGAACTGTATTTCAGGATAACATTTGAAAATAACCATTAGCCCTAGTTGGTGAGAAAAAAGCCCATTTTTACAAAAGACTGATAGGATTAGAAAAATAACCACTTTGCAACTCCTACTGCAATAAGAGATTCTGGCAAGAATGCTAAAACACATTTAGCATAGTAGATATATTAGTATGTTTCCAAGTATTAACCCACTATTTACCTGCTCTCACAAGGGGGAAAACATTACTTTATAACATGGCTACACAGAATGACACCATTACTCAATCATCTTAGCATTACCAGACAATATGGGCTTCCTAATATCTAGCAATACGAAATACACAGGATCACCTATGACGTAGTCTTCCAAAAAATATTTAACTTGGATCTAGTTAAGCCTTTCAATCAAAGTTCCAGTTTACAGGAACTTCAAGAATTAAAAGAAGGTAGTCAAAGATAACCACAACACATGCAAAAAGTGGGAATGATCTAGGACAACTAATTGGTCCAGTCTCTTCAACAAGTCAATGTCAAGGGGGAAAAAAGGAGCAGAGGAGTAGGCTCCATTCTAAATTTAGAGAGAATTAAAAGTCCTAATAACTAAATTCATGACTTTTGATTGAATCTTGGTTTGAAAAAAAAAAAAAAACAGCTTTACTAAACATTGCAGGGACAACTGAGGTAATGTGAATATGGAGTGTGTGATGACATTGTGGTTAAGTAGAAGAATATCCTATTTTAGGGATGTATGCTTGACATTTGTAATTTATTTCAGAAAAAAGTAAATATGGCAAAATATTTAAAATGTTAAAACTGGGAAATGGATATTTGGATGTTCATTATGAGAGTCTCTGCTTTTCTATGTGAGAATTTCATCTAGACTTAAACAGAAAGACCCAAAGAATAATGAAAGAGTAACCGTATCAACTTTTCATCTTTATCAATTTTACAAGTTTATTCACTCCTCGCTTGCAGAAGCACTCGTTTAAATTATTCCAATTGTGCCCTTACTGTTCTTCTGCTCTTACCCAATCCAATCTCTAGAGAAAAAGATGATCACAACACTACCCTGTTCACAATTCTCCAGTGGGCTCCATCCTGCATCTCATTAGGAGGGAAAAGGGTAAACTTCATAGCTTGGCACACAGGCTTTTCAAGCTCTGCCCAAAGGCTCCCCAAGCCACTACAAATATACTTTGCTCACTTAAAACTCACAACCATCGAAAAGTAGGTACAATTATTATTCCCACTTTAGAGATAAGTAAGCAGGCAAAGAGAACTTAAGTAACCTGCCTAAGATCACATAGCTAGTTAAGTGGCGCAAGCGAGATTTCCTAATTTTGACAGTCTGAATTTCGGAGTCCATAATCTTAACCACAATTATCATTCTGGGCCTGGCATGGTGTAGGTGCTCAACAAAAGCTTGTTAAATGAGTAGTGTGGAAAAGCTTAGTATTCCTTTTTCACCTGATCCCGAAAAGAAGGATGAATCCTAATCATTCTGTGTTTCTTAGCCTTGTCAAATCAGAGATAATTATTGTTATTGCCAGAATGTCCAGCACTGAACTATCACTATTTTACTACAACTGGAGTAGGATCGGTTCTTCGAGAGCTGCAAAACCTTTTCCTATTTCATTTCTCTCGGGGGCGAACTGGAGAGGAATTAGGTGTCAAAGACTATTGGTTTCCCGGTGGGCCGGGGGCTGGAGGGAAGGGTGGTTCTATTAAGTCTGAAGTTGTGTCTCGCCCTGTGCAGATCCCAGAAGCACAGTCTTTCGGCGTCACCACAAAGTATCGGAGACCACCCTAAAGCCCCGGAGTAGGAAGTTGAACCCAGGTGTCCAGCGCGACCCTCTTGTGAGAGGACAGGGCGCGGGCACGGGACAGACGGGGCCTACCCGGGCCCATTTACCTCGTCCCGGCACTGCTTCTGGCACATCTGGCAATACCAGCGCAGCTTCTGAAGCCCCTTGGACTTGATCCTGTTAGCGATGGCCTTGGGGGTAAGGAAATCTGACTTTCCCATCGCGACGACTGCAGTAACAACTTCTCAGAGCCCAGATCCCAGCCGACCGGAAGCGGAACTAGTCCGGCAGGGGTAGGCGGAGCAAATGCCAAAAGCAGCTGAGTGACGGAAGGAGGTGGGTTCCAAAGCTCGCGATGTTTCTCTGCTCTTGGAGGGAGGATGAGAGATTGAAGGGAAGAGCGAGGTGGGCGGGGCGTTGCGGGAGGCTTCCGCGCAAGCGCAGTAAAGCCTGTTTGACCGACCTTCAGCAAGGCTGGTGCCACCATGTTCTGTCGGGCCGCCCTCGTTGGGGTCTCGGCCGGGGCCCTGCAACCGCAATGGTATGGCGGCTTGCGGTAGGAACGGGAGCCTTGAAGGGGTGGAAGAGTTCGATCAGATGGGAAGAAGAAGGGAGTGGGGGCGTGTAGCACGGGCAGCGGTCTCAGGACTGGGCTGGGCCTCCTCGTTCATCAGAGGCCCCGGGAAGCTGGGCCTGTAGGAAGCTCCGGGGAGCGGGAAGGGCGCGCGCTGAGGCCGGAGACTGCAAGGCCGTGCAAGGTCACGCGCAAACCACGTCTCCCGGGTCTAGATGGGCGGCGTGAGGGGCAGGAGGAGAGGGTCATCTTGGACCTTGGGGTTGAGCCCTTAATCTGAATCAGTTTCAGGCTAGGGTCTTGAATTCATTCATCTCATAAATGCTTACTGAGCGCCTACTAGGTGCCAGGCAGCTAGTATTGTGGAGTCCTTAGCAGGTCTCAGAAAAAAAAAAAAATTAGGGGAAGGTTAAGTTGTGCTTTATGTCCTTGACGCCTTTTGAAACCCTCCAGGGCTGGGCACATTTTAAAGTGCCTTTAACTGTTGGAGTCAACCGCAACGTGTATTAAGCACCTACTGTGTATATAGCAGGGCCTTTGCTAGGTACTGGAGAAACAAAGGTGAATATAAGCTGGTGACCTCATGGGCTACTGGCAGTTTTGATGCTGAAGGGACTTTAAAGATCTGTTTCTTTGGGGAAAGAGAAAGACATATAGTACTATCGTGAAACCGTCGGACTGAAGCAGTAACCCTGAAAGGTCAAGAAACTCCCAAGGTCCTGGGGAGGAGGAGATAGGTGGGTTTGAAGTGTCATCTGCTAACAGCCATGCAGGTAAAGGGTGCTACAAGTTTTCCTTAAGCATCGGTTCCTGGAAAGATTTTGTTTGTTATTGCTTCATATGTGTTTTATTTTCAGTATTCTGTAGCTTAGAAGTTTGTTTCTAATAATATCACACGTGTAAATTGAAGCAAGTGGGATTTGCAAATGATTGGCACAGGTTCTAAATCCCTGCTGGAGGGGAAGTAAAAGCATCATTTGTTTCCCATGATCCCTGGGGGATCACACTGCCGTTTGGGTAATGAGAGTGTACCTTTGGTTCAAAAGTCAGAATAACCTCTCTCCTCACACCTAAAATTCCTTATATTAGATATTTTACTGAGCACTAAACAGCACAGTTCCAAATAATAAAGTGCAGGCCAGTGCACAGGCTTGGTAATTGACTACAGCTTGGGTGTGAGTGCACAGACATACAAGTACACAAATACATACACACATTTAAAAAACACAAACTTGCACATTTCATTGTCCTGCAAACTAGGGTATTTTACAGAACTATGTACCTTTTAAAATAACACCATGGTGCACCATGCATACATACTTTGTTTTCCTGGTTAATGCAGCAAGTCAGATTTTAAAAGAAAGAGAGTTGGGGTGGGGAAAAGACTTATACCGATGGGTTTATTTAAAAGGAAGCAAATTAAACAGAGCTATGCCAGTAATAGATGTCTAGTTATAATTCACTTCCCTAATGCTGATTAATATATTTGTGAACAAGATTGCATAGTAGAAGGCCTAGGAATAGGCAGATGAAAATTTGTTCGTGGGTGATACTATATAATAGGATGATATGTTTTGAGGCTAGCAGTAATCTGACAGTCTGGGAAAATTTCAGATATTGGGCTAAGGAGATTGTTAGTTGTAGGCTGTATCCTGGTTTTACAGTATGGGAGATTTCTAAGGTGCTAAGACACTAAAACAGATTTTCGAATCTTATGTGATGGGACTATAACAGCATTAACTGAAATAGATACTTTTTCATTAAGCAAAGAATTTATAACTGTGTAAGATTTTCAGGGTAGTGAGTTAATTAAATCTGATGTGAAATATCTACATAAAATTTTTGGTGGGTTTGTCTTGGAAGTCAGACGTTTGTTTTCCCTAATACTGCAAAAGCGTATCCATGAGAATGAAGAAGTCATGTAGTTGAGTTTGCAGGTTATGCCAGTCATTTAATCTTGTTCAGCAAACATTTGTTGGGTATTTTCCCCATACCACATAGGCAAGTGCTAAAATGTGTGAACAAATAGACCTGGTCTTATGAGCTTCCGGAACTTGAGAATGCAGTCCCTGACATGTAGTGGTGTTGTGCTCAGCAAACACCAGCTCTCTCTCCTTCCTTCCCATCCTGCTGTGCATTAATGCTGTCCATCTGTCATAAGATTTTTAGGACTTTTAAGTAGTACTCATTGTGGCGGCCATCAACGGAGGTGCTTAGCTCTCGTCAAGACTGACTATGAGACAAGGTTCGTGGCTGGTCAAGAAGGGATCAAGGATACCCGACTTGTGGAGGAGGACTAAGCACTTCAGGACTTGGGGCCTAATTTCACCCTGTTTATACTCTTATAAAGGCCATTTTTAAGCTCCTTGAGAAATATGCCTCATCGGGCGCTGGACTGGTTAGTTAATAACGGGCAACTGGACTCCCCCTCTCTGTGGCAAAGCCGCTGGGTCAACCTAAGACAGGGGCCTGGCCAATTGCTGCCATGGTTTTCAATGACGGGTAAGATCCAGCAGCCGTTTAGCACGGTCCTGACCTAAGACAGGCACAGTCCCCCCAAATATCATCAAGGCCTCTATTTCTCCCAACAGCTTAATCATAATGTTTTACAATGATGC
>JAQZBX010032582.1:0-25786 GCA_029593785.1 Cabassous unicinctus
CATAATACAATCCATGCAAAACTGATGTTGAATTTACCTTTAGAATACTCCTTAATTCCGCTTATTTCTTTCTATTTCTACTTCCCCTCCACAAAGCTAACACACTGTCTACCTGAAACCCCCCCAACCCACTTTCTCCTTCCCCTAGAATGTATTCTTAACTCAGCTGCCACAGGAATTTTGCAGGTGCAAAGGGGACCATGACAGGTGCCTGCTTCAGTGCCTCCTGGTCCCCTCAGGCCCTGCCTGCTGCCCATCTGGTCTCCTGATGGATGTGTTGGCTGCTCTTCTTCCTAGACCTCCCAAGCTCATTCTCCACCCCAGGACCTTGAACATGCTATTACCTCTCCTGGGGGCTGCAGCCTGGCCCTGGTGTGGCTGGTGTCTTCTGACCCATGAGGTTTCTGTGTCAAATGTTACTCTTCAAGGAGATTGTTGCAATTAGCCCCATCTAGATAACTCATCCTTATGACCACCTCCACAGCTCCTTTCCTGGTTTTAATTACCATCCCATTTATTAGTTTATCTTGGCAACATCCTTCTCCCTTCACTGCACTGCAGGTCCATGAGGAGGAAGCCCCTTGGATTTGCCAGTCACAGGATCCACTGACACCCCTCATAAACCTGGAACATAGGAGGGCTCAGTCATTGGATATTTGCCAAAGTAAGTGAGTGATGGGGACAGACAATTGAAGGCCTGATCAGAATTGTAATAAGGGACTTGAAGGCTGCTGGAGTCATGAATAGCAGACCCCAGGGGGGAAGTTTTGCCAGCTCAGTGGGTGGTCCCGGGAGGCCTCCCTAAAGGGTACCCCTTGTGCAGAGGCCTGAAGGTATGACAGGGCAACCACTCCATGAACAGGGACAATTGTGGCCTGTGAAGCCCAGTCAGGGGAGTGGGGAAGTTCTGTGAAATGTCCCTGATGGTTCCCAGTATGTGAAGACTTGATGAATCTATGACCACAGAGGCCCAGGCCAGGGTTCTGCAGCTGTGAGGATTCACTGCCCAGTGGTCCAGGGCTTTTCTAATGCCATAGAGAGAACACTGAACAATTCTCAGTGACTCCAGAATAAAATCTGGCCTCTTCACCACAACCATCCCAATAATACATGGTCAGTGAGTTCTTATGAATTTCAAGGCCAGTGCAGGCCACTGGGAAAGTGCACCAGGGTTTCTGATAGAGTTAAGTAAATAGCCAGTATTCCTGGGACAACACTGTGCATCCTCGGTATCTGGAAAGTCCAGTTAACAGAAGCAGGTCATATTTTGTCCAAGTGATCCATGTATCCTGGCTAGGCAGAGAAATGGTCCCTTGTCCCTCCCAGCCCAGTTAGCAGAGAATGAGGCCAGTTTTGCTGGGAGAGGGGAAGGTCCCTCTGGGAAAATGGGGGTCAAGCACAGCAGGCCATGCTACTTCTCTTTCAGGCCATGTGGCCCAAAACTCTCCTATGCCTTCACCTTGCCTTGTGCTCCACCTGCCAGGACAGGGCTCAGAGCTGTGCTCACTTTGTGGGAGGGTTGAGGTGTTCCAAGGACAGTTGCCCTCTCAGGGGGTGAAGGGAGTGTGTCCCATGGTCCTGTGAGGTAAGCCAGCCCCCACAGGGCCACACTGCCAATGAGTAGTTGTTTTCTACCTTCACCACTTGGCCACCTGGGGGCTTCTGTAGACAGCAGAAGTAGGATTCACTCCAGAGACCCTGCCTCTGTCCCAGGCATGGTTCCTTCCTGGAGGTCAGGACCCTGGGTTCCAGTTCTCATGCACTCCATGATGAAGGCAGCCAGGGCTCAGCATGCTCACCTCAGCAAGGCTGCTGGACTTCACCAGGAGGTAGCCTGGAGCTGGCACAGCTCTGGAATGACATCTACTATGAGCTGCACAGGAAGAGCCTGGGCATGGCCACACTGACCCCTGTGCAGAGGTTCTGTTGCAAGAAAAAAGTGTGCATGGGGTGTAGGTTTGTGCTTACACCATGGGGCTCCTCCAGGAAGAGGTAGTCTCTTGGCATGGTTTAAGTTTACCACACAGGGCTCCCCCAGGATGAGGCAAACTCTGGGCATGTGTTTCTCTTTACCACATGGAACTCCCCTAGGAAGACGTGTGAGCTGGGCATGGGTTTTTGCTTACTCCATGGGGCTCCCCCATGACCCAGGGGCTGAGATCACAGAGCTGGGGACATGGGGCAGAAGAACCTGATGGGCCAGGAATAGTCAAAACATATTACAAGTGTCCCCTTAGCCCATGTTTCTCCAGCACCCACCATGTGCCATCGCTGAGACGGCTCATCAACTGCTCTGTTAGTCAAAGTTGTGGCCACAAAGGCAAGCCCCTCAGAACAGGGCACAAGTGCAGGTCCTGTCTACTCCAGGCACCCCACCCAGGGTCCCACTCCACTCAGGTCTTGCCAGGGAGCAGCATCTGGGTGCCTCTGTGCTATGTGGGCTGGACTCATCCAATTGTCCATTGACTGCTCATCAAGCACTGCCTCAGTCTCAGGACCACTGGGATCTCTAGGAGGGGTTGTCCCACCTCAGGGATTCCTGATGCTGGGGTCACCAGAAGAGGTGGTTGCTTCCTTGGGGACTCCCACCCTGGGGTGATGAAGGGAACTCCCAGGGGAGCAGTGAATGAATAATTGACAGCTGATCCTTTGGCCACACAGCCCACTAGGCTGTCCTTCTTCAACAGGTCATATCTGCATGCCAAGCTCATGCATGGTGGCAGGCAGGGTCCTGGGGACCCCATGAAGGAGCTGGGTTCAGTAGTGGGCCCCATGGTGGTCAGGAGCCCTACTGAGGCCCTCCCCTGAGGTCTGCAGGTGGCCAGCACCTCTGCCTGTGCACCTCTGAGTCTATGGGAGGCAGCTGGTCAAAGCTTCTACCCAGGCTGAGGACAGAGAGGTGGAAGGGGAGAGGGAGGAGCAGACTTAGGGGTCCCTTTTCTTAAAACCTTCACCCTCACTGTCCTTGTCCATACATCTATAACCCTCCTTGCTCTGCCCAGATTGTCCAAAGAGCTGGAACTTCACCAGAAGGGTTCACCAGAAGCTGCAGGATTTCACCTTTTGTGTGGGCACCAGCCCCAAAAAGGACCAGAGGGTTGGGCTGCTTCCCCAGGCTGTGCCCTTCCTCGGCTGCTCCTGCTCCCCTTAGCATGATCCCCAAGTGCACCCCACAGTGCTGTTGCCCAGAATAGAATCCTGCCCCTGAGATGTGTTTCCCCCAGGATGCCTCCTTGCCTGCTTCTCCCCCAGGATGCTCATCCCCCAGATTACTTCGCCTCTCTAGGCTGTCCTTTCCCTGAGGAGCTCCCTTCCAAGAGTCTGAACCCCAGGATGTTCTCCCAAGCTTCTTCTCCCCCAGGATGCTCCCCTTAGCATGCTCCCCACAGGCTGCTCACTCACCCAGGCTGTCCCTCTAGGAGTCTCCCTGAGAATTCCCCAACTATTGTGAGCTGGTGGACCGAGGACAGGGGCTTGTTATCTGATGGGCATTGCTGCCCTAGGTGGAAAATCTACACACCTAGAGGCTTTGTTTTGCCACATGGAGCCAAAACATTGCCAATCATGTGGCTTCAACCCATGCATCTTTAGCAACTCCTGTGCCCAGGCCCTGAGCACTTAAAAATCTCAGTATGGATACCAAGCAAGTCATCACCCAGGGAAAGATGCCTGCACAGGGAGTTGTGAGCCCAGGAGGTAGGGGTCCTGCCTCTCAGGGACCAGTGGGTGGCCACTGTGCAGGGGGCAGGAGTGAGCATGGGGTGGGGACAGGATACAGGCAGCCCACACTGGAGGAGGAGGTGGCCCCCTGCTGGAACACCAAGGCCTCAGCACCTGCTTGCTCTGCTGCATCCCAGTTCCTCTCTGAGCTCTGGTCATTCTTAAGCAGAGAGAAACCTCACCAGGTCAGGTGTGGAGCCCCTGGGGGCTTGGCCTAATTGGGGGAGACCCGCAGGCAGACTTGCACCCCACTGGGTACTGTTACTGCTGTTGATGGGAGAATGGCTTTGCTGGCCCCAGGACACTGGGGATTTTAAAATGTCATCTGCAGCTCTGTAGAGAAACCACCCACCTGAAGTCTGGGCCTGGTGCTGGACCTGTGAACCTGGATTTTCTCTCAGCATTCCTGGCAGGACCCTAGTTGTTGCCATTGAAAGAGTGAAGGCTGGAGACTCACTGGTGGAGGCCCACAGCCTCCCTGACCTTCCATGCAAACAAAGTGTAGGGGTTGCATCTCCAGGGATCCTCAGGAAGCCTCTAGGTGTGAAGGTGGGCACCTGGGCAGCAGGGGCTACTCCATGGTCTCCCCTTGGGTGTCAGCTCCACACAGCAGGAGCTACACCTCTTGTTCACTGCTAACTCTGCCTGTGCCTTGTCTAGAAGAACACTTGGTAGCAAATGGGTGAACAAGCAGGTGGCAACCGTCAGGCACTCACAGACACTGCCTTGGCTGTCCTTCTAGAGATGGGGGTGGACTTGGTCTGACTCAGTGTCTTGTTGTCCTGGACATTAATGCCTGGCCTCAGAGACAAGCTTGATAGTCAAGCAGGTCTGCAATGGGTTTGACAACTTTCAGTGATGCCAAAGGTCCCTCATTCTGAGCCTGGAGCAAAAGCTGCCAGGGGCATCGGGTGAACCCTACATTGACATCCAGTGGGGGGACAGGTCTGAGTGGTCAGGTGACTTGCCTGAGGGCCATGGCCTCTCATGGTTTGGGGGTGGGCTGCTGGCTTCTGACACACTTCACATTCACCCTGTGTCTGGTTTGGCAGGGGAGTGTGCCATTTTCAAATTCAAGGGTTTTCCCAGTGGTGAGATTTCACCATCAAGTGTTGTTGGGTCAATTTGTCATCAGGGAATGAGAATGCTGCAGGTGGAGCTTTTGTGAAATTGGGCTCAGAGGCTCCTCAGTGGCCAAATATTGGCCAGGTATAGCTGTGGCAGCCACTCTGTGTTTAGAGGTTAAAATGCAGCCAGAGCCAGAAGTTAACAGGAGAAAGGGCCATCATGTGACCAGAGAAGGTGGCTGGTGAACAAAGTATCATGGTTTGCAGGTGTGCTGAATTCAGAATTTTGGATTGTTGCTTAAGATCAAAGAGAGACTGGTAAAGAATAGTGAATTGAAGCACTGGTGATGCCTTCTCCCAACCAGGAGGTGAATTAACCTGCTAGGAAGCCCTCACTATGCCAGGGAAAGGAGGCTGGGCATTAGAGCTCCTCACCTCCTCTCCTTACTCTGCCATGCTTTCAGCAGGAAGTCAGGGAATTGAACTTCCACAGTCCTGGGAGACCACCAAAGGACTGTGGCAACCACTGGCCCTGGCCCCAGAACTTCCTAGAGAAGAGACCCCTCAAAGCTGCTGGCTCCCATGTACTCTCATCTCCATGACCAGCAGGACCACCTGTTCAGCCCCTGCTCTGCTCTGAGGGCAGGAGACCAGTGCTGGGAGAGTGTGGTCAATGGCAGCTGAGAACAGAGATAGCTGTACTCCAGGATAGAAGGAGCCCCCATGGCAGCAGCAGCTTCCATCTGACAATGGGAGGGGCAGACATAGAAAGAAGTGTAATGTGCAGTTGTCATTCTAATTCATTTCTAGGATTTTTTCTTTTCAAATGTCATTTAGCTACAAGCAATGGTTTTCCAGGTCCTCCTCTGTCTCAGGCACTCTTTTTGAGAACCATACCTGCAACCCCTGATGCTCTTTTGAAGAGCATGAAGATGATGGAACAATAAGGAAGGTGCTGGCAGTGTTCATGGCTGGCCAAGGAAGGGTTGGGATGCCAGCCTGGGCTGAGGACACTGTCACAGCTCTCCCATGACACTGTTGTGCTTCTGTGCCTCATTTTCCTTTAAATGTTCTGACACCAGAATCTCTCATGACTTCCTGGCTGATTTGCTTCCAGGTCTCAGTCCACCATGCTTTGTGACCTTGGGCAGGATCACCTAACCTCTCTGTGCCTGTTTTCCCACATGTGAAATGGGGCTAGTGATAGGACCTGCTGTGTGGAGTTGTTTAGAGGCTATCTGGGGTTAACCAAAGGCTTAGAGTTCTGTCTGAGACAGTGAAGGTATGATGGATATTAATTCATAAATTACTAGTTACTTGCTTCCTGGTGTTCTTTTAATGCACCATCATTTGTTGACTGCACTTTTAGGCTCTTGCTTAATCCTTCTCAGTTTTCAGTCTTGTACCAGTGCTTCATTTGCAGCCATTTTAAACTCAACTGCTAATGAGTTTCAGGTTTCCAGTAACCATATTAATTAAGTGTCCCTGGGGCCAGGCCCTCAGGCCCTGCCTCTAGTCCTCTTATCTCACATGGTGCAGGAGGACAGGGGAGCACAGTGCGACTCCTGATGTGTGGGCCCCACAGCCAGTCAGGGCTGAACCCAGATGGGAGCCCAGATTCCCAAATGTGGCTGGAGTCTCTTCCCAAATGCCAGACTGCAGGAGCTTCTGCCCACTGTGGGGTGGTGTTTGCTTGTCCCACAGATTTCTGTGGGGCACTGAGATGTTGGTGGAGAGTTTGGGCCTCTGTACTGCATCGTGGCTCCCCATCTTGCCCTGAGCATGGCCAGTGTCTTATGGCTGCCTGCAGCAACCTGATGGACCCCACACTGCCCACCTCAGGATCATGGCTTATATCCCTCACACTGGTGTCATCCACAGAAGTTGTTTCCAGAGTGGACAGCTGGTCCAGGGGCAGGAGCTGGACTTCATGATGCCCTGTCATGACACCAGTGCAGCTGTGCCCTTCACCAACCTGGATGAATCTAGTCCCACAAGGTTTCTGCTCTAGACACAATTATTTCTGCAACAGATGCCATGACCATCTCACTTCTTATTTCAGGGTTAAGAAGGGTGGACAGGTGAGGATGTTCACTTTCATACAGTGTTGTCTGATAGGACCCAGAACTTGTGTCACTGGAATTGAGGTTTTTCCCACAGTTATTTCCGATTACATTTAATTTATTTTGCACAATTATGTACATGGCTAAATAGTAAGATAGTGTAGAAGGAGTCAAAATGAAAGGAAAAAGCTGCTGCCCCCTGCTCCCCTCTCCAGTGTCCCCTAAACTCACCTGTTACTACCAGTCAAACAGAGGAAGAGTGAACTTCTTAGACCCCCCAGCTCTCCTGCACCCTGGTCTCATGGTAGAAATATAATTACTGTAGTTTCTTTCCTAATTATCACTGTAGTGCTGAAGTCCTTAAAAAATAGCAAATCTTGCAGCTTCCCACCTTGTCAGAAAGATACTGGCATTATCAATTCATCCTATCATGTAAATAACCTAGTATTCTATGGTTATATACATTTATCTCTTCAACCTTTTTTTTCCCTGGAGTTTCCCATTGCCTTTCTTTCACTTACATTATCTCCTTTTATCATATCCTCAATTTCTTCCAGCATATCAAGCTTTCCACCTGAAGGCCTCCCTGCTGGTCACTGTCTTTCTTCCTGTTTCCATCTGCAGTGAGGCCTCCCTGGGCCTGGGTTGGAGCCTCCTTCCTGAGATCCTAAACTGCTTGTCTGGGTTTGTTCCACTGCTTCCTGAATTGTATCTTCTTCTCTCTCAGGATTCTCTTGTATTGTTAGAGAATGCCTTCAGTGAGCTTTACAAGATCAGGTGACTGGGAGATAAAGTTTGATATTCTTATCTGTCCTCACAATTGATTGGCAATTTTGAAGGATCAGAACTGAGAGTTGAAAATACTATTCCTTCAGCCACTTGAAGGTATTGTAATACTATTTTCTGTTTTGCAATGTTGTTGCTGATGGTTCTCATATTTTTCTGCTGTTTAATGCCTCACAGATAACCTAATTTTCTTTTAGAGGACATTTAAATTCTTTTTATTTATTTATTTTTATATTTTGTTTTTAAATTTCTTTTTTTTTTTTCATTGGGTCTTTGTTTTGAGGTGTGTTGTTTTTATTCATTACAAGATTCATTTTGCCAATATTTTGTCCAAAGTTTTGCATTTCTTAAATGCTTTAACCATTTTTATTTATTTCCAAAGATTTAGAAACAACCTTCTTAACAAATCTGTTTTTATTTTTAATCTTGATGGTCTGAAATTTCATGATGATGTTGCAGGGTGAGGGTCTTTTTATTTTTTTAATTAAAAAATGTTAAAGAAACTTTACATTATATAAATGTTACATAAAAAATATAAGGATTCCCATATGCCCCACCCCTTCCCCCTTCCACACTTTTTCATATTAACAAAATCTGTCATTAGTGAGGTACATTTGTTACAATTGATGAACACATATTGAAGCATTGTCCTAGCCAAAGGCTATATCTTACATTATAGTTAACACTTTGCCCCACACAATTTTATAGGTTTTGACAAAATGTATAATGGCTTGTATCTGTCATTGCAATGTCATGAAGGAAAATTCCAAAAAATGCCCCCATCTTGTACCTATTCTTTCCTTTACCTCTCCTCAGAACCTCTGGTGCCCACTTCCTTTATATCAAAGATATGAGTTCTTCCATTTGCCAGAATAATCATGTCTTTATTAGTCCATAGTTGCTTTCACCCTTTATGTTTGTTCATTCCTCAATATTGAAGATTTTGGGATGTCGATGCCAACCCTGTCTCTGACAGAAAGGTCTTAGATGTCATAGGGAAGATGGATGGAACAGTATTGCTTGCAGTTACAGACACTCTCTGCTTCCTGGGATGGACATTGTCCATCATCATCCTTTTGTTAATTGTCCTGGGTGAGTCTGATGAACTGGGGAGTAGGTGTTGCAACTCTGCTGAGATTTAGGGCTCAACAAGCATATGAGCTGACTGAAGATTTAAATCCCCACAACATATATTTAAAAACTGTAGTGATAATTATAGGTTCAAATAAGAGGCAGAAGAGCCATGTGTAGGGAAATTATAAATAAGTCTAACCCTTATATTGGGGAGGATATATTCCTAAGTAAGGCCCATTGACAGGGTATAGAATTCCTGAGATTCTCTGTTTATAGTGTCTAGATGTCTCTAGAGCCCTCCGGAGCCCATGTTTGAGGCCCTGTTTACTGTGGCAGTCAATGAGAGCCTGCTGAGATATCATGCATAAGCATAAGCTCTGGAATAGCCTCCTGACTCACTTTGAAATCACTTAGCTGTAAAAACTCATTGGTATTTAGTATTTCCCCCATTTGGTCAAGGTCTTTTTCCAAATTTGTTGCTAGTTGCTGCTTGATAATAATCCCTCAGTACCATGGATGCTCATCCCTGGGAGTCATGTCCCACTCTGGGGGGAAGGTAGTATATTTATATGTTGAATTTAGCTTAGAGAGAGGCCACACTTGAGTAACAAGGAGGCTTTCATGAGGTAACTCTTAGGCAATATATAATACTAGGTAAGTTTCAATCTCACTAGAAAAAGTTCACAAGTACAACCATCAATATCAAATGCCTGTTGTAATGGTCTGTTTTCCTTCTCCAGACATCACCATTGCAGTCAGGGGATTCTTGTTGCTCTAATTTAGCAGGACTTCCTAAGATGGAAATTCCATATTCTTTCAATTATTGTGTGGGTCTCTCCTAATGAGACAATGCCCCATGTTCACTTGAACATATTCATATTCCATAGACGCATGCCCTAGGTGTACCACTCCCCACACATCCCCTATCACTGACAATCCATACCAGTGATCCTCCACTACCACAATTGTGACCCTTCCATGATCCAAATTCTCCCAGAAACAAAGCCAAAAAATAAACATAGTAAGAAAATAAAATAATAATAATTAAAAATAAGGAATAATAAACATAAAATAACAATAAAATAATATTTTAAAAATTTCATTGTCTTTCATCACTGTAATATCTGTTTTCTTTTATGTATAGTGACAATTTATTCTGTATATTCTCCCAGTGTCTTATTTTTTTACTTTATCTTAAAAGAAGCTTTAGGTTACAGAAGAGTCACAAAGAATCTATAAGGGGTTGCCATATACCCAAATGCCTCCCACTCTCCCACTCTCCCCTGTTAATAACATTTTACAAGTATATGGCATGTTTGTTGTAATTGATGTCAAATATTGAAGCATTGCTACTAACTAATGGTTTACATTATGGTTTACATTTTGCCCATATACTTTTATAGGTTTAGACAAAATTTAAAATAACCAGTATCTATCATTGCAAGATCATGCAGAACAATATGAATGCCCTGAAAATGTCCTATGTTCCATCTATTCTATTCTTCCCTCCCTTTATTAGTCAGCCAAATGGGTGCTGATGCAAAGTACCAGAAGTCTGTTAGCTTTTATAAAGTGTATTTATATGGGGTAAAATCTTACAGTTACAAGGCCCCAAAGAATCCAACTCACGGTTGATTTCTTACCCAAAGTCAGTGGCCACATGTTGAAAAAAGATGGTGGGTAATATCTGCAAGTTTTCAACCTTCCTTTTCCCTCTTAAACCACTGTGGGCCTAGCTTCTTTCAATCTCATCTGTAGGCTGCTTTAGGGCTCAAGATGTCTGTTCTCTTTAGTTGCAAACTGTCAGCTGAATAGCTCATCTCTCTTCCTGGGGCCACAGGATCAAAGTTCTCTTCCATGTCTGTGGATCTCCCTTCCTCTGTGTATCTTCTTCTATGTGCCTTTTTGAGTGACTGTCCATTTATATAGCCAACCAAGGAGCTGAGGACTCAACCCGGAGTTTCTCCCTACTGACATGGTTGAAAGAAAGACCTAATCTTAATATAATTTAATGAAAGTCATCTTAGCTGAATCTAATACAATCAAAGGGTATCATGCCCAGAAGAACAGACTGCTTTATAAACATAAGCTCTATCTCTTTTTGGAATTCATAAATAATATCAAATTGCCACACTCCCCCCAGCCCCAGGACTATGTTAACCACTATGTTTCAGTTTTTGGAGAATAAAGCTCATAATTTCATTCAGTAATATTGAGCATTTGACATATTGATCTGTTTTCTTTTATTATGCATTGTCTTTGTCCTCAAGAAATTGTTGCCCATGTAATTGAGAGCATAGCAGGATTCCCCAGGATGGGAGTTTAATACTTTCTTGTTTATTGTATGGGTCTCCACCCACTGTGATAACACACAAAGACAAGATGAACACTTCCATATTCCATTGAGGCAAGCCCCAGGTGCACCCTATCCTACATATCATCCCACCCCTGACACCCTGCACTAGTAATCCTCCCCTACCATGTTTGCCAAACAACATCCCCACCATTGTAATTTTAACAACAGACCTGAAAGCTCCTCAGTTCAATTGCTCCATCCTCCAACCCTACCCTAGTTCCATGGAGAGTCCAACCCAAGCCCCTACCCTACTGCCCCTCTCAATAACATTCTAGGGTAAGGGTCTTTTTAAATTATCTTAATGTTAAGCTTTTCAATTTAAAGAAGGTCTCCTTTAAGCTCTGAACATTTCTTGTAGTATTTATTTGATAAAATTAATTGTTCATTTCCTCCCTCAGCATATCTCTACTCTCTTTATAGCACATATATTTTTTGCACCCCTCAGCCAATGTCCTAAATAGCTTACTTTTAAAAAATTTCTTCTCATTTCAATTTATTTATCATCTCTTTTAATTCTGTTTTTTTTTTCTTAAAATCTGTAATTCAAAAATCCTATTAAATTATTTATTTTGACAGTTATATTTTAAATCCCAAAAGCTCTTTTGTGATTTCTGAATTTTCCTTGTAATTTTGTGGCTGTGAACCCATTTGTAAGTAGAACATTTGAAGATGTTATTACTTAAGGTGTGCCAAAAGTGAATGAGGGTGGGCCTTGACCTGATATGGATAAAGTTCTTGGGAGCAAAATAAAATGGAGACAAGGAGAGAAGCCACCTGGAGCAGCCAGAAACTGGAAGTTAATGGAACCCAGAAGTGAAAGGAGAAGATGACGATATGTGCATGCCACATGATAGAAAAGCCAAGAAACCCTAAAGATTGCCAGCTGGCCAAAAGATATGGACTCTGGCAGGAAGTGGGTTTTCTATCCTCTGAAACCATGACCCACTATATTCATTAAGGCCACCCACTGTAGGGTATTTATTTTAGCAGCCAGGAACCTGATGCGTTACCTTTTTATGGATACAAAATTCCTTATGTTTCTCAAAGGATGCTAATTGGAATTTTTGAAAAACATGCTTCAGTGCCTGAAGGAATCCTATGACTGGATTCTGGCCCTGCAGTGTACTGAGAAAGACATAGTGTCAGAAACAGGAACAGGCCAGGGCCTTACTCCTCTGGAAATGATTTTCAGTCTTCCTATTGGTCTTTTGACTGTCCCCTTTCTTTGAGTGTTGTGGATTCATGTTTGTCTATATGTATCATGAGTCTGACTGGGTGCCCATATCTGTGAGTGGGATGGCCAGTGAGGACTTCAGGCTGGGATGAGGGGAACTGATCTTCATTCTGGGGACCAGCAAACATGAGGAGTGGTTTTCTCTGGTAATCTGCTAACTTCCTTGTTCTCCCAAGGTAATTTCCTATTTGTTTGTAGAATTCCCCCTTTGAGGTTTCCTTATGACTCCCCAAGCACTAGGATGTGTACAAAACCTTGGCCAGGTTTTGTTTACTTGTTGCCAAAGGAAATACCAAGAAATGGGTTGGCTTAAACAATAGGAATTTATAGACTCATATTTCTTTCTGAGGAGAAGTTAAAAATGAAGTTGCCATCAAGGTGATGTTTTCTCCCAAAGACTGGCACATTCTGGAGCTGGCTGCTGGGAATCCTGGGTCTTTGGCTTTTCTGTCACATGGCAATGTACATGGCAGCCTCTCCCAGCTTCTCCTTTCTATTCCAACTTCCATTGACTTTCAGCTTCTGGCTGCTATCTCTGGCTTTCTCTTTATCTCTGATCTTCCCTATAAGGCCTTCAGCAATAGGATTAAGACCCTCCCTGATTCACCTGGGCCACACCTTAAGTGATGTAACCTCATCAGTAGACCCACATGGTGGGTTAAGTTTAAGAACATGCTTTTCTGGAATACATAACTCCAAAATATCACAGTCAGTTACATGCACTTGCCTTACCTCACCCCCAGCCTACTCCCCAGCTCTATCTCAGATGCCCATCAGCTCTCTGGCCAGGTGGGGCCTTTCTAGAAGGCTCCATTTCTTTCCTTCCTACCACCTGTGTCCACTGGGGAATGATGGAGGAGGGGTTTGGCTAACTCCTTTGGGGTTAATGACCTGGGCAAAGGTGAGCTAGCTAGAGGAGGGTACTGGGGATGGGATCTGGGAGGGGCTGTAGGAGTTGCATGTTACAGGGAAGTCATTCTGGGCCCAGGGCTCCAGAAGTGGCTGGGGTCTGCCAGGGTCAGGAGATTGGCTATTCATGATGACAAGTTATATACCTTTATCCCAAATTAGAGAAGGAGGTCCCTGGAGATCCCCGAAAAAGCTTCCTGAGTAGCTCAGTGGGCTTTTAGCCCTCTGCCATGTTTGAATAGTTTTATTAGTTGCTCCATATAGAGAAAAATATTTGAGAAATGTTCAAGAGATCAGAATTCCACGGAGGTCTGTTCCCAGTCAGGCAACAATAGGTCAGACAGAGTCCAGCTCTGGGGACAAGTTCTGTGCAGCTTAGGCCTTTCTAAGGCCTGGAGGATGTTCCAATGCTCACACCTTCCTACCTGCCTGTGCCACAGGGTTCATCTCTCCACCTAACTACCTTGGGGAGTGGGCCATCAGCACATCCTGCCATTTCTGTTTTGGTGGAGTCTTCTCCCTGGAGTCCTGAGAGGCAAACCTGCTTGGGAATGACCCAAGCTTGGGGGGATATGGTGCATTTTCAGTTCAGGTTGTAATTCATTGTGTTTGCAAAACAACATTCTATTCATTTAAAGTTTCATGTTTTGAACTCTGGCCTTCATCCACCTAACTTTATGTCCTGGATATCTCTGCATGCCAAGTTTAGAGATTAAGGTTGATCTTTTAATCCCTGGCTGGAATTTCCCAATATGGATTTGTCATTGCCCTACTGATGGACATTTAGATGGGTCCACTTTTACCAGCAACATTTGAAGGATATCTCTATCCTTTGCCTTTCACCTGATTATTTCCTTGGGGTGAAATCCTGGAATTAGCTAGGAGAACAGAGGGTGGTGGGACTTAGTGTCCACTAGGGTGGGACTGGGCAGAGCAGGAGATTAGAGGAGGGCATGTGGGGATTGGGGGCCAGGAAGACAGCATTATAGCAGCATCTGCAAAGGCAGTGAGAACAGGCATGTGGGATATTCTACTAGTTTTGGGAGCAGACTGCACATCTCTCAGTGTGAATGGTGCCACCTCTGCCCTCTTATCTCAGCCCCCTGGATGTCACATGGGTGACTCAGCAATTATCAACTGCAGGAAGCACCTCTCAACCCCCACTTCCCCAATTTTCTTAGTTTTCAGTGTTTCCTAAGCAGTTTGCCTGATACAGTTTAGAGCAAGTCAAGCTCTTGACCTCAGGGGACTCAGGTTAGCAGAGGCACAGAAATAAGCAGGCATACATTAGACAAGGGCAGCAAATGTGAAAGTGGTATGAAGTAAGAAACCAGAGGGCAGCTGGTCATGAGTGCCCAGGGTATGTGGTAGCATCGGCATGATGAGATGGGCAGCCCTTCCTGGGTGGGGCAGCTGTGCCCTGAGACCTGTGCCTGTCAGCACAACTCAGGGATGCTCTCAGCCAACTTCCTCCACCCACTCCCACTCCGCAGACCTGGGACCTTCACTCAGGCTCACTCTCAGTGACATACCACTTCCATTTGCCAAAACTCTGCCTGTTCAAATTTTGGACATATATATCAGTAAAGATATATGTCTCAGCTCCTTCAGTGACACATTCTCTTCTCCCTGAAAACACAGTTCTTGCACCATTAACTTTGAAACAATCACAAACTTACAGAAACGTGCTGATATGGAACAGATAACCTTTTATTTTCCTTGCACCATTTGGGAGTAATTATTGACCTGATCCCCAATTATTCCCCTAATATTTATATGTGTGTTTCCCTCGAATAAGGAATTCTACATATTCATATTACAGTCCTCAGTATCAGGAAGCCAATGCTGAGACTGCCATCTAATCATCAGACCCATTAAAGTTTAATCAATTGTCCCAGTAATGTCTCCTAATAGTGAAAGTAGCCAGTACAGTATCATGTATTGCAGTTTGTTCATATGATTCAATGCCCTTCTATCTGAAAAAGTTCCCCAGTCTTCCCTTGATTTTCATGAGCTTGACACTTGTCTATTGCAGGTTGGCTTTCCTGTAGAGTGTCTGTTTCTGTTGGGTAAAGTCTGCCAATGCAAATTCCAGAAATAGTTTGGATTTTATATGGGAATTTGTTAAGGTAAAAGCTTGTGATTCAAGACACCATCAGAGAGGTTGTCCCCCTAAAGCTTGGCTGCTGGTGATCCTTGATTCCTGCCATGTGGCAAGGCCAAATGGAGGCCAGGCTCTGCCTTCTCCTCCAGGCTCACTTTCTCCCTGGGCTCAGCTGTGTGTACACTCAGGCATATGTTTCTCTCCCCTCTCCTCCCTGACTAGTGGCTACAGCTTCAGCTGCTCCACTGAGTTCATCCTCCAGCCTCTGTCTCAGCCTCTTGGGGATTCTCTGTGACTGCAGGTGGTCCTGGAGTCCTCTCACATGTCAGGGTAAAATGGCAGCTCTCCTTCTCTGTGTGTCTCTGCTTTCAGTCCTCCATTCACACAAGACTCCAGAACAAGGGCCAAGGGAGGAATAGTACAGAGGAGATGCTGGGTCTTCCAGGCACCCTGGTTGATGGCTCCTGATTTCAGTGATCCCATTATTGATAGTACTCATCAAATCACCTGATTAGAGTGGGACACCAATCTTCTCCACTATAAAGTTACTCTTTTTCTCTTTGCATAAGTATTTCTTGGGCAGGAGTGCTTTGTAGCTATGTAAATATCTTATTTCATAAAATCAAACATTTTATATGTATGTATGTATATGTCTGATACAACATGGACATATATATTCAAATTCAATAGTTTATAGTCATTTCGTATCATTACTTATTCTAATCCTCCAATTTCCTTGATGTTGCCAGTAGTGGCCCCATAAGCTGAAGTCTTTTTCATTGTATGGATCCCCTTGATTCTTTGAGCCCTTCCTTACTTTCTAGCAATATGATGCTCTAAGCCCTGACATCAGCCATTTCTCTAAGGAGCCCTGGTTCCTGTCAGGTGAGAATTGTGTGCAGACATCAACGTCTAGATGTTGCATGTACTCCTTGCTGATGGGTGGTGGTGGCTCCCAGGTTCTCTCACTAGGAGGCCCCGGGTGTGGGCAGCTTGAAGGAGCAGCTTGAGGAGACTTGGTCTGAATGGCATGTCTGAGTCTGTGGCCAGTGGGAGGATGTGATTGGGATGATCATTCCAGGAGTGCAAATGGTGACCCCAGGAGTGGAGTGCCCTGAGCTTTCTTTGTAGAATATGTTATTTTGAAATCCTTTCAATTTTAGGAGGTATTTGTAAAAATAATAGAAAACCATACAGAGAATTCCAATGCATATCACAGGCAGATACACAGATTCACCAACTTTGAACATTTTTGTCACATTTGGTGCATCATTCTATCTCTCTCTCTCTCTCTTTCTCTCTCTCTCATCTGTCTATCTATCATCTATGTTTCTTTCATTTTCTAAGCATTTTAGAATAGGTGGTGTAAATGCCCAGAGGGTTTTGGCCAATTGAGGGCCTGAAGAAGAACCTGCAGCCTGAGGAGCTGACTGTGTGTGAGTGTTTGTGTGCTAGTGTGTGTGTGTGTACACATGAGAAAGTAGGGAGTACACTGGGCATGGGCCTCACATTGATGTGAGATGTCCTTTCAGAGACTCAAAATTCCACTTTCAAGCCCCACCGTGAGGCTACCAACACCTGCCCAATCTCAGACAAACACCAAATTAATACAGAGTTTAACAAAACAAAACAAAACAAAACAAAACAAGACACCACATGGCAACACAGAGAAAAGAGAACCCTGGGCCAAATTCCATTTGCTTCATTTTCCTTCTGTAAAGTTCTCTGTTAGTTGCTCAAGGTAAAACTTCTCTTTTATGTCATTAATATAGTAATTATAATTATATTGAGTTACAATGCATTCCTCGGTAATATAACATTTTTTATTAGAATGGTTCAGGATTACAGAAAAATTATGAAGAAAATACAGAGTTCCCAAATACCCCCCTCTTATTACCTTCCATCTTGCATTAGTGTGGTACTTTGTTATAATTGATGAAAGAATACTGCTATAATTGTATTATCTACAGTTCATAGTTTACTTCTGTGTTCACAGTTAGTGTCACATAGACCTATGGTTTTAAAAAACTTTCATTGTATTAACTTATATAGAACCTAAAATTTCCCTTTTAATGCCACTCAAATATAAAATTAAGTGCTATTGTATTCATAATTTTGTACTGCCATCACCACCATCTATTCCCAAAAGTTTTCCATCACCCTGAACAGAAATTCTATACCAATTAAGCATTAACTCCCCATTCTCTACCTCCACCCATCTGCTGCTAAACGATATTCTAGTTTCTGATTCTATGATTTTTCTAAGTATTTGATATTGGTGAGGTAATACAGTATTGGTCCTTTTGTGACTGGTTTATTTCACTCAATATGATATCTTCATGGTTCATCCATGTTGTCACATGTATAAGACTTTTATTTCTTTTTATGGTTGAAAAAGAAAAAAATTTTTCCATTGTGTGTGTATATATACACACACGTATATAAATATATATAACCTTACATATATATACACATTTTGTTTATCCATTAACCTGTTCCTGGACACTTGGTTTGTCTCCATCTCTTGGCATTTTTGAATAATGCCAATGTGAACATAATTATGAAAATACCTGATCAAGTTCCTGCTTTCAGTTTTTTTGGTGTATACCTAGTAGAGGGTTTGCCAAGTCATATGGTAATTCTATGTTTAACTTTCTGAGGAACTACCACCAACTTGGTCATTTTTATGTCTTCTTTGGATAAATATCTGTTAAGGCTTTTGTCCATTTTTAATTGGGTTGTTTATCTTTATGTTGAGTTGTTAGATTTTAAAATATATATTCTGGGTATTAAACCCTATTAGATATGTGGTTTCCAAATATTTTCTCCCATTCTGTAGTGTACCCTTTTGCTTCCATGATGATGAAGTCTTTTGATGCACAAAGTTTTAAATTTGATGAACTCTCATTTATCTATTTTTTATTGATGTAATTTTGATGTAATGTCAAAGAAACCATTGCCTATCAGAAGGTCCAGATGATGCTTCTCTGTTTTCTTCTAGGAATTTTATAGTTTTGGTTATTATGTTTAGGTCTTTGATCTATTTTTAGTTGAATTCTGCATATGGTTAACTAATTTGCATATGGATATCCAGTTGTCCCAGGAACATTTTTTGAAGTGACTTTCATTCCCCATCAAGTAGACTTGGCACCTTGTCAAAAATCAGTAGGCCATAGAAGTGAGAGTTTATTTCTGACCTCTTTATTTGATTCCATTGGGCTATGTCTTTCCTTGTGCAAGTACCATCCTATTTTGATTATTGTGTCTTTTTTTGTTTTAAGATTTATTTTATTTACTTCCCCTCTTGTTGTTTTTGCACTCACTGTCTGCTTTCTGTGTGTTCTTCTTTGTCTGCTTTCTTCTCTTTAGGCAGCACCAGGAACGAATCATGGGACATTCCAGAGTGGGAGAGGGGTGCTCAATCTCTTGCACCACCTCAGCTCCCTGGTCTGCTGTGGCTCTTATTGTCTTGTCTCTGTGTCTCTTTCTTTTGCATCATCTTGCTATACCAGCTCTCTGCACAGGTCAGCACTCCTGCATGGGCCAGCTCTCCTGTGTGAGCCAGCTTTCCTGTGTGGACCAGCACTCCTTGTGTCCAGCATTCTGCACCACTCCATGTGGACCAGCTCTCTGCTCAGGCCACCTTGTCATGCAGGACAGCTTGCCTTTCACAAGGACGCCCTGAGAATCAAACCTTGGACCTCCAAATGGTAAATGGGAGCCCAATCACTTGAGCCACATCTGTTTCCCTACTGTGTTTTTTATTAAGTTTTAAAATAGGGCAAGTTATGTCCTCCAATGTCCTTCATTCTTCTTTTCCAAGATTGCTCTGACTCTGGGTCCCCATACCCTTACATGTAAATTTGGACATTGGCTTTTCTATTTCTGCAAAAAGATATTTTGATTGGGATTGTGTTGAAGCTATACATTGCTTTTGATAGAATAATCATCTTAGTCCTCCAATTCATGAATGTGGAATGTCCTTTCATTTATTTAGTTGTTGTCTGATTTCTTTTAATAATATTTTGTAGTTTTCTGTGTAAAAATTTTTTTGTATCCTTGCTTAAATTTCTTTCCAGATATTTTACTTTTTAATTTGGGAATTCTTAACCAGGGGTCCAAGGAGCCCCATCAGGTCCATGGAAAGATGTGAGAATGTCCATGAGCTTGAATTCATATGGAATAAATCTAAAATTTAATTTAAAGACATGCCAGTGTTGAGTGTCATAAAACTACCTGCCACTACACTCTGAGACAGGGTCTGTGGTTTTCACCTGACTGACAAAGGGGTCCATGGAACAAAAAATGTTAAGAACCCCTGTTTTTTGGGGGTGGGTCAGTGAAGGAATATGACAGAGGTGAAAGAATACTATTAGGTTGGGTGGTGCAAGCTTGACAGGGGTAGTGTGGGGATGATGTTTTGGATGATCCATTGAACTAGGGGGAGGGTTGGGGTAGGGAGCAAGTGAACACTGGGGATTGGTGGGTACATGGGTGAAACTACAATGATGAGAAAATCCTTTTGGCAATATGATAAGGAAGGTTACTGGTTTAGGCTGTTGGATGGGGGCATTTGGGAAAGGGCACACCTGGGGCAGTCTTCAAGAGTGTGTGTAAGTGATGATTTTGTCATAGTGTGCTGTATCAGTGGGGGGAGACCCTCATAATGAGTGGGAATGAGTTGGACCCCAATGCTGGGGAGACAATATGTTCTCAAACAGGGGAGAGAGTGTCTCTCAATAGCATGGGCAGTTCCCAACAGGGGAGGACAGACTACTTTGTCAAGCCCTCAGTATTGTAGCAAATATCTATGAACTTTGTCCTTCAAGGAGTAAAGCCTGGTGGTCACCCTGGACCCTGAGGGGAGGGAGAGGGAGGAATAGAATAGAAGGAAGAGGGAGCATTTAGGGGGCAATGGAACTGTTCTGCATGATCTTGCAATGATGGATTCAGGCCATGTTAAATTTCATCAAAAATTTATAAAAGTATATGGTCTAAAATATAAACCATAATGTAAACCATTGACCATGGTTAGTAGCTATGTTTCAATATTTGTACATCAGTTGTAACAAATGTACAATCTACATGTAAAATGATAATTAATAGGGAAGGGGAGAAGGGGGAGGATGTTGGGTATATGGGAGTCCCCTATATTCTGTATGTAACTTTACTGTGACCTAAAACCTCTTAGAAGACAAAAAAAAGTAAGACGCTGGGGAAGAAATGGAAGAAAATGACACTGTATATACAGGACAACAAATATTACAGTGATGAAAGGCAAAATGACAAAAAAATTTAAAATATTTTTCATTTTTTAACACATTTTATTACTTTATTTTAGTTTTAGATTTTCTAAATTATTATGTATTTTCTTTCTTATGTTTAAACCTATCATTATTATTTAATTTTCCTACTTGAATTTGGCAACATTCTTGGCTTCATTTTTTTTTTTTAAGATTTATTTTATTTATTTATCCCCGCCCTTGCTGCTTGTGCTGCTGTGTCCATTCGCTGCGTGTCTTCTCTGTGTCTGCTTATCTCCCCCTTGCTGTGAGGTCTTGCCGCATCAGCCCACGGCGCTGCGCGAGCCAGCCTGCCCTCATAAGGAGGCGCCGAGAAGCGAACCTGGGGCCTCTCATATGGTAAATGGGTGCTCTATCCATTGCGCCACACCCGCTTCCTGCCGTGAGGTTGCTGCATCAGCCCACCGCACCGCTCAGGCCGGCGTGCCCTCACAAGGAGGCCTCGGGACGCGAACCCCGGCCTTCCATATGGTAAATGGGGGCTCTATCCACTGAGCCACACCCGCTTCCCTTGGCTTCATTTTTGAAGAAGTTTTGGATCACATAAGGGTTACAATGGGAGGATCAATGATGTGGGGTGTCAGTGATGGAGGATACATGGGAAGAAATTCACCTGGACATACATACATCCTCCCCCTTTCCCCCTTCCTGTATTAATAATTTTTATATGTGTATGGTACATTTGTTACAACTGATATACAATAGTGAAACATAGCTACTAACCATAGTCAATAATTATGGTTAACAAAAGGGACACAAGAGGCATGTGTAGAGAAGTCATATAAAGTATATAAATATGTTCAAATGTTCCTGGGGCATTGCCACCATGGGTACAGATTTACACAACTGAGAGAATATTGAATTTCCATCCTGGAGAGCTCTGTCACATTCTCTAATGGAGCAGCAACACTCCCCTGAGTGCTGGGGAAATGACTGGTGAAGGAGGATGTTCCATTGATGGGTCCCTGGTATTGACTACTATGCTTTGGAGCCTTTGCTCTTGTAATTGAAACTTAGCCTATTGTTGTGGTGTGCCTAAGAGTTGCCTCCTGAGAGACTCTGTGTTGCTCAAATGTGACCTCTTTCTAAGCCAATGTCAACATATAAAAGCATTACCTTCTCCCCAGTGTGTGATATGACTCCCAGGAATGATCCTCTCTGGCACTGTGGGATTACTACCAAGCACCAACTAGCAATGCAACTGGAAAATGACCTTGAATAAAAGGAGGAAAAGGTAAAGACAAATAAGTTTATTTGGCTAAGAGACTTCAAAGTGAGTCAGGAGGTCCCAGAGTTAATGCTTATACACATCTCAGTAGAATCTCATAGCTGCCAAAGTTGATACTACTTCAAAAATTGTGGCTCCTGAGGGATCTGGAGTCACCCAGATCCTATGGTTAAGGCAGATAGCTCTGGAGTTTGGTGCCTTACCAGTGGGCCTTACTTTGGAGTTTGTGCTCCTTAAAGTGACAGATTTGGGCTCAGTTATGGCCTCCTTACACATGGCTCATCTGTCCCTTCTATTTGAACTTATACTTTGGTGCTGGTGTTGGTAGGTGTACATCCAAGAGACATGAATCTTTGGGTTGTCCATGTGCCAGCTGGGACCTGAGCCTCAGTGGAGTTACAACACCTACTTTCCAGTTCATTGGACTCACCCAATTATAGATCATACACTTTTTATAAATTTTGATGATATTTAATATTGCCTGTCTCCACCATTGCAAGATCATGTAGAACACTTCCATTGCCCACTAAATACCCCCTGTTCCATCTATTCTATTCCCCCTCCTCCTCCCCTTGGGGCCCATGTTGACCACCCCGGCTTCACTCCTTTGATGACAAGATTCATAGTTACATGCAAGAACGCTGAGATCTTGACACACTGGTTTGTCCTCACTTGTTAGGAACTGCCCATGCTCTGGAGAGACTCCCACCCCTCTGTTTGAGAACATATTGGTCCTCCCAGGATGGGAGTCCAGCACCTTCCCTCTCATTATGTGGGTCTCCACCCACTGATACAACATATTATGATGAAGTGATCACTCACACACTCCATAGAAACCTGCACCAGGTGAGCCCTGTCCCAAATGCCCCCCTATCAAACACCGTAAAATAGTAATCCTTCCTTGTCATATTTCCATAAGCATATTCCCAATTTTGTACTTTCAAACATATACCTGCGAATCTCCAGTGTTTACCTGGTCCCTCTCCCAACCTTCCCTCCAGTTCCATAGACCATCTTACTCACCATTCCCACTTTACACACCTGTCCAACCTGTACCACCCAACCCAATATTATCACTACCCTCCTGTTATTCCCTTCAATGCCAAACTACACACTTCCACCTTTCATAGATTATGCCAGTGAGAGGAAACCATGCTTTTACAGCACTTTTTTCTGATTCATGGTTGCAAAAGGAAAACTGGAGACTCCCTGGAATATTCAAGGGAAGATTAATGACTTTCTACATTGGTGCTTGAGTTAAATGAAGGGTAACAGCCCCTTAGCAGCATCTGAGTTCTTTGGGCTCCAGCTATCCCTGAGAGAGAGGATGCTTACCCAGATTCATAAGACCTCCAGTGAAGTGATTGAAAATATTCAAATAATAAATGAAATACTTCATTTTCTGTAATCAGTCTATTTCTTGCTGACCACAGTAAAAAGGGAGTGCCACTGGGAATCTCAGGGAGAAGCTTGCAGTTTCCCCCTCTTATCCCCAGGGAATTCTTTCCTTTTTGCAATTGGGGTTGTAATTCATTTGAAAATATGAGAAACTTAGGCACCAAACTGTCATTTTGAGAAACTCAGAAGTGGTGAATGTCTACTTTAATTTCCTTCTATACACATGAAAACCCAATCTTTGTACAAGCATATGGCATAAAAAATCTAACATCTTGTGATGAAAAGTGAGCAAAGCTTATATGGAAAAATTTCATTAAGTCCATGAAACCTGTATAAATGCTTGAAGGGTAGACTGAGAAATGTGAGAGTTCAATGTGTTATGAGCCACCAATTCATTTATTACTACAGTTGCAACAGAAAAGTGAGGGAGAAATGTTTGACATCTTCTCTATTTAATACACAAGATTACCCCAAGCAATGTTTTTTAAATATGCACAGAATGTTTGTGTATCATAAATACTATGGACAGAATTTATGGGAGTTTCAACCCATGAGGTATGTTATTCAAGCAAAGTTCCAATTTGGTCAGCTTGGAGTGGATTTTGGAAACAAATATAATACTAAATTACCTCCAGATACATTCCACTTTGTGTAAGAGTTGAAAGAAATGCCAAAAGTTGTTTTTACAATTTTCTTCTTCATAATTACTGGTAGTGATCTTCCTAGAGCACAGAATAATTTGTATATGAAATCTAAATGTACTCATGTAGGAGTGTTAGGTTTAAATACTCCTCCCATTGAGTCCTTAAATAGTTTTGGAAATGTCTTACTTATGCATTTTTATACCAAATATTTACTGAGCATCTACTATATGCCAGATGCTAAGCAGATTCAAGGTTTTGCTCTGGGGTACTTAGATAAGACAAAAGACCTGCCTTAGGAGAGGCATTAGAGGCATGAAAATAATTACAATTTAATGTAACAGGTACTAGTAACTGATAGAAGCAGTTGAGAAAGCACACATGTGTTCTTGGGTATGCAAGAACATAAAAATGGCTTCATGGAGGAGGAAAAATTTCAGACTAACATTGAAGGCTGCCTACCAGGCAGCTAAGGATATTCAGGGCAGCAGTATTCACTAAGGTACCAAAGAATATTAGCATGCTTGTGACTACACTTAGGTATGTTTTTAAGGAAAGTGTGTGTGAAAGGAGCAACAGAAAGTGGATCTCTAGGCAGAAACAAATAATGAAGCACCATGGATGGCATGTTAAGAAGTGCTTACTTTATTGCTTTGGCACATATGTTAGGCTCTTGAAATAAACAAAGTTTGAGATGATGAGGGTCTAAAATTTGGGATTTGCAATGAGACTCTAAATGGCTTGACAGTTACTCAACCTCTCTCTTTTGCTCATTTCTTCATTTGGGGGGTTGATATAATAATACTATCCTTAAATGAAGAGTAAATGAGTTAATGTGTGTTTAAGGCTGAAAGTTGCACATGGTACCTAGCAAACTTGTTTTTTCTTCTGTCTTTCCATGTCTATGCATCTTTTTCTCCTCAAGCTGCACTTTCTTCTGAGAGCTTGCTTTGGTTTTGTTTTCCTTTTATACATTCTGGTAGCAGAAAGGAGGGGAGTTTTCAGCTGCTATTTAACAACTTTTGATGATTGATTAAATATTGATTACTCTGTACCAAAGCTAAAAATAACATTCAGTAAGTGGGTTCAATAAGATAAGCAAAAAAATTCTGAAAAACTTGAACAAAGGACACGGGACAGATGTTGATATTTATAAATATATACTTAAGACAAATGGAAATTAAGTTATACTCTGAGAATTCAATATTAGATATAAATGAGTATTTCCTTTTAAAAATTCTGAAAATAAACCTGCTTTACACAGGGAATGTTGTTGTGTAAGTTCATATGGTCTTGTTTGACATGTGGTATTTGAGATGTCCTTCCATCTGTAAATTTTTTACTGCTTCCTCTACCACAAAAGAGAAGCCAGGCCTGAAATGGGTCCTTGAGAGTTGGGTATAAAACATGTTACAATCAAAATGGTGTAGCATCTGCATTCTGTGGGTAAAATTTGAAATGTATTCTTAACAGTATGCATTTCTTTTAGTTGGTTTAATGCAATTTGCATGCAACTTTCTCTAAATTGCAATATGTACATTTTAAGATGATAGGATGATATAAATTGTAAATTTCATTAATTCATGTATATCTTCATATAATCAAAATATTATATAGAAAATCATGTGTTCTAAAAGTCTGTGCTGCTCTTGAAACTTTTTTTTGCAAGTAAAAGTAACATTTTAGCAAAAATAAAAGCAGACCTTAAATGTTTTAAATGTTTACCTTCAAATTTTTGAAAGAATTCCAAACATGGCAAAGGTCATTCTTACATACAGAGGGAAAATGCTGGTATGTTTCCCACTAACGTTATTGGGCTCTAATGACTAACACCCTGCCTAATACCTCAGCTACATTTTCTGATTTATGACTCAACAATTGTTTGCTTCTTTTTTTTTTTTTT
>JAQZBX010032583.1:0-25803 GCA_029593785.1 Cabassous unicinctus
GAAGGATGTTGGTGTGGGATGTTGTGGGAGGTGTGGGAGGTGGGGAACATGGGAATCCCTATAATTTCTGAGTAATAATTAGGTAATCTAAGCACCTTTAAAAAAAATATATATATATATATAAAATAACATTTATGTAAGCAAATGCACATATATGCATATGTACTTATATATCCTCTTACAAATATTGGTATGTATTGTGAAAAATTTTGATTTTTACCCACAATAAAAACAAAAACAAAAACAAAAAACAAGACTGAGTCTGCCCTACTTTTCCATAGCTGTTATTACAAACACCACCCACTGGTTGGCTTGAAAAACAAGAATGCGCCGGCTCACCGTTCGGAGGCTGGAGGTCCAGTCAAGAGGCTGGCAAGGCCATGGCTATCTCAGAGTCGGTGGCGGTCGACCTCTGGCCCGTGGTTATGTCCTGGTTCTCCCATGTCTCCTCTGCCTTCCGGTTTCTCTATATAAGGCCTCCAGCGTTAGAAGACTCACCCGATTCAGTTGGCGACACCTAAATGGGGTCTTCAAAGATCCTACTCACAGGTGAGTCCACACTCTGACTTACCTTAACATGTTCAAAGATACTATTTAAACAGGGGTCCATGCCCACAGGAACACAGATTCAGACTTTAACATGTCTTTCTGGGGTACATGATTCAATCCCCAACAGGGCACTAATACAAAATAGTTATAATAATTTACCCTGAATCTAGAGGTATAATAAATTGTGCACATAACACCTAAAGGAAAAATAAAATCATTAGTTAATGAGTGACCTCCAGTGAGTCCCTCCTTTTTGCTCCCTCAGGGACCTTGCTACCTCTGGAATCCTGATCTCACTGAGCAGTTCCAGGAGTCAGGTCCACCTCCAGGCCCACCCTGGCTAGCTGACCCATGCCGTTTTCATGAGTACTCAGACTGAGTCCTCTCTTTAGCTTCCATACTTCTCTCCTCCACATCATTTCCTGGTTCTGCTAGAGGTCCAGTTACTATGGCAACAAAGCTGGCCTTTCCAAGATGATGCACATGTCTGGGTCACATGGTGCAACCTGACATGGCAGAGTTTTGCCTGAATTTATACAAGTGTGTGTTTGTGTTTTGTGAAAGGGAGTGATGTTCAAACGATTTCTGAAATTTCCTTTTTCATTCTCTAGATTGAATTTCATGAAATACAATCAAATAGGGTAAGAATACTATCGGACGAAAAAAGACATTTGGACAATAACACAGATTATAAAAATGTCCTATCTTCCCTCCCTCCCTCCCTCCTTCCTTTCCTTCCTTCCTACCTTCCTTTTTCCTTCAAGTAAATCAAAACACTTCCTTTAAGCATCCAACAGCTCACCCTACTAAGATGCTGGTATTACCACAATGAATATGGTGATCCCTTCCGTCGTGGAGGTAGTGGGGGAAGCATCAAGGAAACAGAGGGTTAGAATTTCGTTTTAAAGGCTGTGACAGGAGTCCAGGCTGCCTTCCTGTCAGGTGGGCTCAAAGTCGCCACACTGCCTGGGCAGGTGGCCTGGGAGCAGCATCAGAAGGTGAGCAGAAGCCTGACATGTAGAAATGGAGGTCCTTCCATAGAGAGGGAACAATGTGCAACGACACGGGGGCATGTGATCAGATGGTGGGACTGGGAAGGGAGAAGATGTTCAACCTGAGAGGCAGGCGGGGAACGTCAAGGAGATTCCACCCTCACTCACTGAGCTCCAGCCACACTGAGCTCTTGGCTGCTCCTCAAACACACCCAGCAGGTTGTTGTTCCTGCTGTAATTTCCATCGGGAACGCCCTTCCTTAGGTATTCCCACGCTCCTACCTCTCTCCACTCAGGTATCTGCTCAAATACCTCTTCCTCAGACAAGCCTGCGCCGGCTTTTGAAAGACTCTCTCCCATCACTGGTGGTCTCCTAACTTCTCTTAACAGCACCTTTCAATACCGCACATTATTTCATAGATTTATTTGTTTCTGTTTTAGCCTGTGTCCCCTACTCAGTTATAAGTGCAATGAGGGCAAAGGCTGTCTTTTCCACTGCTCATCCCCAGCACCTATAATTCTAAATAGTAAACACTGAATAAATTCTTACTGTACGAGTAAGTGTGGAATGATTGAATGCCGTGCCCAGATAGCATGGGTTTTACCCAAGTGGGCTGGAAGGACCTCACATAGGGAGTGACAGGGTAGGTGTTATGTTTTAGGTTTGTCTGGCATCAGAGTGGCACATGGATTAGAAGGGATGAAATCAAGGGCAGGTGACCAGTTCACAGCACGCCTGAGTAATGTGAGGGACGCGATTCCAAGGTCCTTTCACGGGGTAGGTGATTTTGTAGTTGTTGAGAAAAAATGCATAGGAAATATCAGGCAGGCATGCAGTATGTTCAATTAGAAGTCTGGTTTTTGCCTGGTGGAGAGTGAAGATCCTTGGGTCGTCCAAGGGAAGAGGTACACTTATAATTTCAAAATTTCATTTGAAAGTTCAGGGAAGAAGCTGTGGATTTAATTTTATTAATCTCACGCTTACTGTGTAATAGCCATTAAATCAAGTCACATTTATTGAGCTCCTACTAGACAGGCATTTCCCTAGTTACTACAGATTCAGGAGTGCATGTGAAAATGTCCCTTTTGAATTCTAATTTCCGGTGGGTGATGGTATATGAAAATATCTCAATAAAACTGCTTAATAAACAAATAAATAATTGTGCAAGTATAGCCAGAAATAGCAGCAGGGGAAACAGAGAGACTGAGAGGTGAGGAATTTTCTTGTTTTTTTGTTTGTCTGTTGTTTATTATTATTGAAATAATGAAAATGCTTTAATAATGATTGAAGTGATGAATGTACAACTATATGATTATACCAAATACCACTGATGGTACATTTTGGATAAATTCTATGCTTTATTAATATGTATCAATAAAATTGATTTGTTTAAAAAATTAGAATAAAAAATCTAATGTGAAGGAGTGATAAGGACAATGATTTACTATGAAGCAAGTAAAACTGAGTGATATGATACACAATACCTAGGAGACTGGAAAAGAAGCTGGCAGGGTGATGGTGAGGAAAGGCTTTTCTGAAGGTGAATATTCATGCTGAGACCCAAATAACAGAGGGGCAAGGCAACATGATGGTCTAGGGAAAGAGCCTTCAGCTCAGAGAGGGAGCAGT
The DNA here is from genome assembly GCA_029593785.1 of Cabassous unicinctus. Taxonomy (NCBI): domain Eukaryota; kingdom Metazoa; phylum Chordata; class Mammalia; order Cingulata; family Chlamyphoridae; genus Cabassous; species Cabassous unicinctus. The sequence continues at coordinate 3,172 of JAQZBX010032583.1, forward strand.
CCCTGAAGAAGAGTCAGCTTGGCCTGTGAGAAGACTAGAATGGAGACAATTCTGCCTGCAGCAGAGAGAGAGAGGAGGACAGGATGGGATGTGATGAGATCAGAAGCTTCCAGAAGATAGAGGCTTGTTGGCCATAGTTTGGTTTTATCTCAGTTAAAAGCAAGTGTTTATTTGTATGAAAAAAATTACAGAATACTGATCACAGGAACAATTTGCCAGCTGTACCGAGTAATTATTGTTCATATACTATAATGTTGTTATTTTCATTTATCTGGTCTACTCCAGCTTTTTTTTGGTTACTATTTGCATGGAGTACCTTTTTCCAACCTTTCGCTTTTAACCTGGTTGGGTCCTTATGTCTAAAGTGGGTCTCTTGTAGACAGTATATAGATGGCTCATATTTTTTATCTATTCTATAAGTCTATGTCTTTTGATTGGGGAGTCCAATCCTTTAACATTTAGTGTTATTACTGTAAAGCCATGACCTACTTCATCCATTTTGTACTTCAACTCTCTGTTGTCTTCTTATCCTTCAGTTTACCTTTCCTAATAATCTTCATTTCTAAACTCTTCTCCAAATCTCTCACCCTTATTTTTACTTTCAGACTGCAGCACTCCCTTTAGTATCTCTTGCAAATCTGGTCTTTCAGTAAAGTTTTTGTTGGTCTGTGAAGACTTTGAACTCACCCTCATTTTTGAAGAATAGCTTTGCTGGATACAGAATTCTTGGCCGGCAGTTTTTCTCTTTCAGTACCTTAAATACATCATATCACTTTCTTCTCTCCTCTACAGTTTCTAATGAGAAGTTGGCACTTAATGTCATTGAGTTTCCCTTGTATGCAATGCTTTGCCTTTCTCTTGCTGCTTTCAGAATCCTCTGTTTATCTCTGATATTTGTCATTCTGAATAGTAGGTGTCTTGGGGTAGATCTATTTGGATTTATTCTGTTTGGGGTGCATTGTCTTTCTTGAATATTGATATTTATGTCCTTCATAAGGGTTAGGAAATTTTCAGTCATTATTTCCTCAAATGTTCTTTCTGCCCCTTTTCCATTCTCTTCTCCTTCTGGGGCACCAATAATGTGAATGTTTGTGCATTTTGTGTTGTCATTCACTTCCCTGAAACCCTGTTCCATTTTTTCCATTCTCTTCTCTTTCTTTTCTCCTGTCTTTTCTAGTTCACATGCTCTGTCTTCAGAGTAACTAATTCTGTCTTCAAGCAATTTGAATCTGCTCTTATGGGCCTCTAATGTAGTTTTAATCTCATCCATCCTGTCTTTCATTCCCATAAGGTCTGTTACTTTTCTTTGCAGGCTTTCAAATATCCTTTATTTCTTTAGTCATATTTTCTTTAAATTCCTTGAAGTGATTTAGGAGAGTTGAGTGATTATCATTGATTAATTGTTTTAAATCCTGTATCTCTTCAGAATATTTGGTTTGTTCTTTTGGCTGGGCCATTTCCTCCTGTTTCCTAGTATGGCTTGTGATTTTTTGCTGATGTCTAGGTATCTGAATATGTGGGTGAATTTGCTCTGATGACTAATCTCTCTCTCATGTCTATTGTTTTTTTTTCCCCACAGCTATTCTTTGGTATTTGGTTCAACTTATTCTCAGTCTTTAAAATTGCCCAGCTTAAGTTTTCAAAATCGGTCCAGGGATTCACTAGTGGGGCACAGATTTTCTCCCAGTGGTTGGATACAGAGAGTGCGAACAGTTTTTGTCCATGCAATTTCCAGAATGGTCAGCAGATGGTGCTAGTCAAAGCACCTTTCTATGGAGGTGTTTCAGTCTTGGCTTTCCTGTGTTCCTGTGTTGAATCTCCAGATCGGAGATTGAAAGCAGGCTCTGCTGGCTGAATTCACTGAAGAAAAGCACCTCGATCTCCCCTCCCTTTTCCCTTCAAACAACTGTCAGGGAGGAAGATGTCTGTTCCCCTTTCAGTTGGCTGCAGTGAGCCAGGTGTTTTACCCCAGCTTAATATCTTGGAGGTGGGGAAGGGGAGCCCTTCCTGGCCACCATGGGGCTTGGTAACTCACGTTTGTTGTTTCGGCTTCTTCATCTCTCTGTCCCTCACCCTCCTGGGAATTGTGTAGCACTGTCCTGGTCTGCTGACCCCCAAAGCAGATCCCTCAGACAGCTTTTGGCTCTTTCTCCATTGTTTTTGTGAGAGTATTCAGCAATGCCTGTTAGTCAATCGCCATCTTCCCACAATCCTCCAAAGTGTCTTCCATAGTTCTGTTTAAATGCAAGAAGGAAACATTGGAGCCTTTCCAGGAGGTGAGCCATGTGGCCTGATGCATATAAATTTTTAAAGATCAGGGTCACTGTTTGTAGGAGGTAGATAGAAGAAGGTAAGAGTGCAGAGATGAGCTCTTTTGAAATTGTTCAGTGAGAGTTGAAATACAGAGGAATAGGCAAACACAGGGTATGTTTGCTGAATAATCTGTTATGCTGGATAAGGGGAAAGTTGTGCAATGGGTCAATAGTGGCACCATGGATTGAGACGCAGAAGACTGGGGGAGGACAGCTTCGGGGGATCGTATCAAGGTTACTTTTGGACATGTTAGGTTTGACATGTCTGTTAGAAATCAAAGTGTAAATGCCAAGAGGGCCATAAGATAAGCAAGTTCATACCTCATGAGAGATGTCAGCATTAGGGATGAAATTTTGAAAGTCAGGAGCATATACATGACATTTGAAGCCATGAGATTGGATGAAGTCACTTAAGGAGAGAGTGTAGAAAAAGGAGAGGGTCCAGGATGGGTTTCTCTGTCTTAGGTCCTCTTATGTTTAGAAACTGAGCAGAGGTGGCTCTGTCCCAAATAGAGAAGAGGATATGGTGAATATATTTTCAGAAGCTTCATTTACTTACCTGATATATTTTGCACATTGAATCTTTGAAACAACTGTAAGCAAACTCTAGTAATCTTAGAGAGTGCCTGTATTTTCATTTCACTTATAATTTTCTAGTGGCATATCTTGTAAATTGCAGAGTATCGGAATTGGAGAGACTTTAGTGCATCAACCCTGAAATCATAATCAGCCATCCTTAGTAGAGACTGGAGAGAAGTGGAAACTGGAAAATCTTATGAAGAATCTTAACAATTCCATTATAAGCTAGTTATCAGGTTGAACAAGGTTTCTCCTAGTTGCCGCCTGACAGTTACAGAACAAGTTGTGCCTACCTTCAAATTTTAATCAGATAATTTCTCCAATTCTGCTGCCATCATTCTAGATAAATGCTGAAATTCCCTCAATGCATATAGAATAATGCTTGGCAAAATTTTGTCTATTTCCTACTGGGAACCAAGGACCTGGAGAAACTACATTGAAGTGGTAAACAGTTTGTACAGATCTGTCTTGGCAGAAAGATTTGAAAAATTCAGATACTTTTTATGAGATTTTTTCCTCTCTTTCTTGCTTTGAACTGGTGACAAAATTGTTCTCTAGAATAATTATTTGGAGTTTACTTTTCACAAGAACCTTTTCTATTCTGTGCTATTATTTATGCACATGTTCAACTAATGGACAGAATACATTGTTTTAATGTTTCAAGACATACTGTGGTGCAGAAAGTAGAAGAAGAGGGATTGAGATGATAATGTCCAATATACACAAAGATATGATAAAACTGGAAAACCACATATGCACTTCCCAAGGCATTGAACACTGGCGATTCATTTCAAAAGCCATAAAAATAAATCCATATGCAGATTTACTCAGTAAATTTGTTTGTAGGACTTTATCTCAAGGAAATAATTTAAAGGCAGCAAATAAGCGAAAGATACAGACCTGGGTATGTTAACCGTAGGTTTATAGGAAGGAAGAGATCCTGGGCTCCACACTGTCCAAGCCAGATATGGACCTGAAGGAGATGGCAATGGGGGAACCAACCCTGGTACTCACTTTTCTACTCATCTGAATGGGGCCTATTACAGAGTGTTTTTGTGGAGATACTTCAACTAGTCCCTCCCTCTCACCAAAATGTATCCTCAGCCACTCCCTGATCTCAAAATTGTTTTTTTATAAAAATATAAAATGCCTTTATTTTTCTATGGTAATATAGAAAAGACATATTGTCAGCTGGGATAAACAATGCTCTTCATATATTTTTGCCTCTCCCTCTCTCTCCCTTCCTTTCTTCTTTTTTTTTCTCAAAACACATTCATCATTTCATATATGTTAACTCCTATAATCAACACTGGGAATATATGAAAGGATAAAACAATTCTCCTTCCCTAAAAGAGTCCAAAATCTGAGGGAAGTGTGAAACCAAGATGGCAGAGTGAGAGGCTCCAGGGTTCACGTCCCCACAGAAGTTTTAAATCACAAGAGCTAAACAGAAAGCAGTTAAAGAGTTGCAGTATGAGGGTGAGTGCCAAATCAAGGAAAAGGCAAATTAAAGTTGGCAGGAAAACCTGTTGGCTCTGTGGCCAGCCCGTCCTCCTCCCCTCCACAGCTCAGTGCAGAGCTGGCCACTCCCAGGAGGAGTGGAGTCATCCTTTTGCACACACTAAGGTGCATGTGTGTCTGTACCAACCTGTCTGGTGGCAAACTAAGGACTGAACCATCCCAGAACGTGCCCAGCATATAGAGCTGCCTGTGCGGCAGCTAATATGCTGTAAAACAAACAAACAAACAAACAAAAACAATCAAGTCATAGACACCTGGGGCAAAGGGTTACTAGCTTCAAAACATAAATACGGCACCTGGGACTGGGATGAAAGACTAGTTCTTAGGGGAAGGGGGGGCGTTCATATTCTTGTAAATGGGTGACTTCCTAAGGCCATGTGTGCATGCCCAGGATAAGAGGCATAATCAGAAAAGATAAGGAGGACCTTATGCTTTAGCCTCAGGCTGTTCTTTGAACCCATCATTTTGGACCCATCTCTCTGAAGGAGAACAGGTACACAGACCAATCTACAAAGACAGGGAAAATTGTTTTCCTTTTTTTCTGCATGTGTGTTTGTGTTAACTCTTGGCATTCAAGGAAATCTCAATTTTAAGCCTAGCTGGATACAAGTTTAAGGGATAGAAACCTCAGTGCCTCAATTCCAGAGATAGCACATTAAATTATTAAAATGTCCAGTGTGCAACCAAAGGTACAAGGCATGTGAAGAAACAGGAAATGCCCATGCAGAGGAGCAAGAAAAAGCATTAGAAACCATCAATGAGGAAGACCAGACTTTGGCCATACCTGGCAAAGACTTAAAAATACAGTTCTTAAATATTCTCAAAGAGCTAAAAAGAAAACACAGGCAAAGAAATAAAGCAAATCCAGAAAATGATAGATGAACAAAGAAAGAATTTAAATAAATAGATAGAAACCTCTGAAGACCAGAGTAACTGAAATAAATTCCCAGGAGAGATTCAACAGCAGATTGGAGGTGGCAGAAAAAGGAATCAGTAAACTTAATGATAATACAAGTGAATTTCTTCAGTCCAAGGAGCAGAAAGGAAAAAAATGAAAAAACAAAAACAAACAAAAAAAACCAGGCCTAAGAGACCTGTGGGACACCATCAAGCCTACCAATATATACAGAGTGGAAATTCAGAAAGGAGAAGAAAGAGAGAAAGGGGCAGAAAGAACATACAAAGAAATAATGGCTGAAAACATCCCAAATTAATGAAACACATGAATGTACACATCCTTGAAGCTCAATGATTTCCAAACAGAAAAACTCAAAGAGATCCACACTGTGACACATTATAACCAAACTGTCTATTGCCAAAGACAAAGAGAGAATCCTGAGAGCTGCAAGAGAGAAACAATGCCTCATGTATATTGGAGCCTCAGTAAGATTAAGTATGTATGGGTTTCTCATCAGAAACCTTGGAAGCAATTAGGCAGTAGGGTGAAATATTTACTGTGCTGAAAGAAAACAATTGGCAGCCAAGACTTTTATATCTTCAAAATGATATAAAATAAGGGAAACATTAAGACATTCTAAGATAAACAAAAGCTGGGGGACCTTCCCCCCAGCGTGGGACATGACTCCCGGGGATGAGCCTCCCTGGCAATGAGGGATTAATACCAAGTGCCAACTGGCAACACGATTGGAAAAAGACCTTGATTAAAAGGGGGAAAAGGTAAAGAGAAATGAGTTCATGTGGCTAAGAGACTTCAAAGAGAGTCGGGAGGTCATCCCAGAGGTAACGCTTATGCACACCTCAGTAGGATCTCATAGAACACCAAAGTGGATATCACCCCACACAGAGGGGCTCCTGAGGACTCTGGAGACACCCAGGTCCTATATGGGGGGATAGCTCCAGAGATTGATGCATTATCAGTGGGCTTTACTTTGGAATCTGTGCTCCTGAGAGTGACAGAGTTAGACTCAAATAAGTCCTCCCTGCACATGGTCCATCAGTCCCTTCTATTCAAACCTATATGTGATGCTGGAGTTTGTAGGTGTACTTCCAGAGACTGGAGCCTTTGGCCTGCCCATGTGCCAGCTGTGCCTGGAATCTTGGTGGAGCTGCAACTCCTACTCTACAGCTCAATGGACTCACCCAAGGTACCTGGTGAGGAGACGATGATGGACAACGGCCATCCCAGGGAATGGAGTGAGCCTGCAGCAACAGGCAGGATAACCCCATACATCATATCCATGGGATATGGGCCCCTGTCACTTGGAGGTGGAGTGGACATCACCACCCCAAACTCCTCAGGATTGGGGGAAGAGCTATGGACTAGAGTGGACTTAATGGTATTCTGTTGTAGACATATTGTGATTCAAGCAATGGAAGAAATTACAACAGTGAGGTGGAGCCAGTGGCCACTGGACACTTTCGGGGCAGGGAAGGGAAAAGCAATTGTAATACAGGGGCTTTTTCAGGACTTGGGAATTATCCTGAGTGACATTGCAATGACAGTTACAGGCCATTTTACATCAGCATATAACATGCAGAACTGTGTGGAGAGAGTGTAGACTACAATGTGAACTATGGTCCATGCTTAGTGGCAAAGCCACAGGATGTGTATACCCATTGCAGGTGATGAGACACATTAATGAAAGATGTTTATGTGGGAGGTTATGGGAGGTGTGGGAGGTGGGGAACATGGGAATCCCTGTAATTTTTGTGTAACATTTATGTAATCTAAACATGTTTTAAAATAAAATAAAATAAAAAAAGTTGGGGGAGTTCATCACCATTAGCCTGGTGCTACAGACTGGCCCTACATGAAGTGCTACAGGGAGTTTTAAAGATTGAAAGGAAAGAACACTTGAGGGTAGATAGAGTCTGCACAAAGGAATAAAGATTTCCAGTAATGATAACTACATGGGTACATATAAAGATCTGTGCTATTATACTTTTGATTTGTAACTCCAGTTTTACTTCTTACAGGATATATAAAAAGTAATGATAAATCTATAAGTTTCGATACACAATGTATACAGATGCCCAAACTGAATGAGAATGGACTTTAATCCAATAAAACTGAAGTCCTTATAAGCAAAGGAAATTGGACAGGGAAAGAGAAGCCACAGGGCGCAGCCAGAAGGTGGAAGTCAACAGATCCCAGAAGAGAAAGAAGATGCTGCCATGTGCATTTCCACGTAACAAAAAAGCAAGGACCAAGGATTGCCAGCCCTGGACAACACAGTGTTCAGGGAGAAAGCATCACCAATAAATCCCCATAGTTTAAGCCAACCATTGCATGGCATTTGTTTTATCAGCCAGGAAATGAATACACCAACCAACTCAAAAAGAATCTCTCATAGTAAGTGTGATGGTCAGGCTAATGTGTCAACTCAGCCAGTAATTGTGTCCGGGTGTTTGGTCCAGCAAGCTCTGGGCTGATTGTAATACAAGAACATTTATGGACTTTAGTCACCAGTGAGTTTACTGTGTGGATGGCTGATTACATCTGCATCAATCAGGGAGGTTGCTGTCAGCAATGGGTGACGCTTTTATCCAATAATTTGAATACCTTAAAAGGGGAAGTGATTTCAACATTCAGAATTTTTCAGCTCATTTTGGACAGGCAACTTCTCCCAGAAACTCATCAAGGACCTTTATTGGACTTTCATCGGAGCCCCTGGCTTGCAGCCTGCCTGCGGAACCTGGACTTGTGCATCCCCACGGTCACGTGAGAGACTCATAAAATCTCATATTATTGACAGATATTTCCTGTTGATTCTGTTTCCCTAGAGAACCCTGATAATACAGTAAGATTCCCAACCAACCCCACTCTGCCTACAGCTTCTCCAGTTCAAAACCATGTCACGTTTGCCTTGGTCCTCTATTTGGAACTCACCCTGAGTAGATTACCTTAATGGCTGGTTTTACCTTGAGACTCTTGTGTCCTTCCTTTGCCTGAGTCTAAGGTCCTATTTCTAAGTCTCTTTTATTTTCATCCTTTGACACAGGACTGAGAAACTATCCCTTTCAGCATGCGTACTCCATGATTCTCATTCCAAGAAAAGCATGGAGTATTTTCATGTTCCAGGAAGCTGGCAGCTTTCACAGAAGCTGGAGAATCTTCTGCAAACCTGAGATAAATAGCCAAGGACCCCTCCTGAAAGAATAGGGCAAGACCCATTAAAACAATTGCATCAACCATGTGCAGGGGTCAGCAGGTACAACCCATGATTTGGGAAGTGCAATTCTTTGTGCAGGACCCCCAAATGGTCATTGAGACCCTGCTGCAACAACCCTGGGGTCTGGTGGTATGGCCTGTTGGGATGGTCTGGACTACTAACTTGGCTCCAAGCAGTCTCAGAGGTGAGTCAAGAACTAGTGGGCCAGTAAGCTTGGAACAGAGATGGCTGAGAGATGTCTTAATAGTGACCTTCAAATATGTAAAGGGCTTCGGATGGGGCCTGAGGACATGCTCTGCTTTAGCACCACAGGGCATAGAGGAAGGGAAAGCTTATAAGAAAGAGTTTACATTGGGTGTAACAGAAAGCTCTCTAACTCAAATGACTCGATTTAAAGAAGTTATCGTCTCCAGGAAGGGAAGACCTGCTCAGGCTCTGGGCTAGGAGTCTGCAGTGATTCTACTGGGGGAAAAGGAGGGCACGGGTATATGTTTGGGGAAAACTGAGTGTGTTAGTTAGGAAAAGGTAGGCAGCTGGTAGAGGTAAATGGGTAGGAACTTACTTTCTTCTTTTGTCCACATTTGATTCCTTCCACATGAGCAAAGTCTCAGCTAAGATGCGGTGGGGTTTTAAAGGAGAGCTTGCAGGTGGACCACCACACAGTGCTGACAGGTGTGCTTCAGTGCGTCTCCATTCTCTTGATCCTACCTCAGAAATGCCCATCAGCGGCCACTCACCTCTCGCCAAGGCAGTTGCAGCACTCCATTACCCTCGTCACCACTGCTTCAGCAGCATCTGAAGTATGGGAGTCGAGTGGGCGGAATGGCATTGGGAAAACAGTATATATTTTTAAAGTCAACAGAACACGTTATTTCATTCTTTTGAATAACCCTTGGACTTCAGGAAGTCCTTATGCTTCACTGATTCACACTATTGGGGAAAGGGATGATCATAATGAGTGAAAAGAGGAAGTTTGTCCCATTTTTATAGAAAATGAGTTGTGTTACTTTTGGCATTTACCGTAACTAGAACTAGCGCACATTGTGTCCTTAGGAACCCACTCTAGGACACTGCGGCACCATGTCTACATTTTTAGAGGCCCAATTACTAGTGTTCTAGTTCATGTCTTTCTTGGAGGAATGCAACAACCTCCTAATAGTGTCCTTGCCCTCAGTATCAATTCTTACAGCATGCAGAATTATCTGCAGCAGCCTAAATCCCACCAGTGGCTCCTTTTCTTTCAGGAAAATAAATCTAAGCATACAAGACCCTCCGTTTTCAGGCCCCTGCTGACATAGGCAACAGTATCCTCCACTACTCTCTGCCCTGCTGTTGACATTTTAGCCAGACAGAGCACCTTATTGTTACCTGTATGCCCATCAGCACCTTTTGCTCAAAGTCATTCTCTCTGTCTAGAAATCCATCTCCCCACATGCCCAGATTCTTAAAAACTCCAAAAGGCTCGGCTCAGGGGTCACCTCACATAGGGAGCCTTCTTGAACCCACAGGCTGTATAAAATACGTAGCGTCCATGCACCCATGTTAACCTGTGCTACCCCTCCTCCCAGTTCTTATTACCAGTGGGACAATTATGTCTTTATTCATTTGTCTCCCCATCATATGTCACTCTATACACCTCTTTATACTCAGTGATTAACTCAGTGCCTGGCACAGAGTCACTTCCCAGTTAAGTCTTGTTCAAATGGCATCTAACTGACCCAGAGAAGGTGCTGGTCTTGAACCTGGCCATAGCACTTCACAGGTTTCAGAACGTAGTTTGATGAGAGACAGCCACCATGGTGTCTCCTCATACTTTGCACCAGTTTTTGTTCCAGACTATTCTTTCAATGATGTTAGCACAGCAAATGGCCTTGGAAGATAGTAATGGTGTCTCCCTCTAAGGCAGAGGGAAGATTTGTGTCCTGACCAGTATAATAGATCTTCCTCTGTGGCAAATGTTGGGTAGGTCTGCTAGCAGCCCCTTATAAGATTGGGGCTTTCCTAAGCTCAAGGTCCATCAACAGTGACGCAAACCTACTGTCCGTGCAGCATTCCCTTAGGCCACTTTCCATCACCCTCCGGGATTTGGGGAGCAAGGGGAATGGATACGAACATGGAGCTCATGTTGCCGACTGTGTCACAAGTGACAAATGCCTTTCCTTCTGACCCAGGAATCTCATGTCTTCCACCAGCATATGTGAAACTGTGGTAGGCTAAGTTGTTGGCTTGCAAGGAGGATGGACTCTCAGCTGCTTCACAGCTCTTGTCACAGTTGGCCCATAATGTACCAAATAGAAAAGTAACTCCCCTCCAGAGTCACAGAGATTCAGAGCTGTCAGGACGTAATTCCAACTCATTTCATTTTATAAATATTGCGACAGGTGAAATAATGTTTCCAAGGTCACACAGCTTATTAATTGCTGGGTGGAAGCTGTACGGTCATGCAAAAATGATGGACAATGGTATCATTTCAGAGCACAATATTGCTACTTAATAACTTTGGTAATTTGTTTAACCTCTCAGAGCTGTGGTTTATTCATCTGTAAAATGTGTTTAATGGATCTATTCCATGGGGTTGTTGAGACAATCAAACAGGATAGTGGATGAAGCTGCCTAGTGCAGTGTCCAAAACCAACCGCAGGTCTCAAGCCCCCTTTCCTCCCATTGCAGGTGCAAGGTTAAATGTGAATTCCACCAACACTGTCCAAGATTTCTGGGTCCTTCTTTCCTGGTAATCCTGGAGGAATTACCAAGCTTCTTTCCCACTGACTCGAGGGTTACTCTACAGACTCCCACCCCATTCCCCAAAAGAACCGACAGGGGGATACTGACCAGCACAGAATGGGGAGAGATGTTTGAAATAGATTGTATGGGATAGACACAGCTCTTTTCCCTGCAAGTGAACCACGTAAGACTGACTTCTGATTGAATCTGTTTCCATCTACTTCTAAGAGTGACTCCTTTAACTTTCCCTCCTTCACTTGGTATAAAGACCAATTGCCTCATAGAAGTGTTTAATGCACTCATCAAGAGCACTGATAATTCAGTCTATAATCAGCTAAAACCCACTTTGAGTTCCTGGTATGTTGTCCCATCACACTTCTCTTTCTGCCTGTTTTGAGTAGAGAGGGGGTTCTTGTCAGCTTAGAGACACGTCCTGCCTTTTTCACCAAGCAGAAACTTGGACTCAATATATTTTGAAAGCAGATCAGTTCTCTTTAATGGTGGAATTCACTCTCAGTCTTCAAGGTTGGGATGAGTCTCATAGCCTTTGGAAAAAACATGACTCCTCAAAACTCCCAGACTGTGGAATCTACTGCCATTTTCTGTGGGATTTATACCCTAGAAGTATAACTTTTGTTGAATTTTTTGCTGAAATTGTGGAAAGGGCCCAGCCGGGCTAAAAATAGAGCTTTCCATGAAGGAGTGTGGTTTCTTCTTTCTGCCTCAGAAGAAGAAATGATAAAACATGAAGATTGACCAATGGGCCATTTATTCCTTTACCTTAGCCAAGCCCTAGTGGCAAGTATGCTTAACTAGCACAATAGCTTTGAGCTGGATCAAGGACCAATGGGTGTTACTTGAGAAAATTCTGTGAGCTAGACCTTTGAAGTGAATTCAAAACTTGGTTCTTCCCTTCCAAAAGCTTACAGTCAAGTTAACAGGACCACAGTGTATACAGAGTAAATCGGTTAACACCATCTGGAAGTCTTTGCTAATTGCCACTGATTTGCTCAGACTTCCCTCCCTGGGACTAGAGGACACAGTGATTCCCTAGTGACTGACGTGAATCGATGTGATTCATCATTCCTTATAGCAAACACTGGACCGAGTCCTAAGAAGGCTCCGGACAGAGTTTGCTTACTTAAATGAATTACACTGAGTTGAAACCATTTCACCTTTGTAGGTCAAATATAGGGGGCAGGAGAAATGCACTGCTCTTTTTAGAATGAGATTTAAAATAATTTCTCAAGATAAATTTTCTAGTGTCAATCTGGTCGCCGGATGTGGGTGCTGAAGCAGGTATGAGCCTGAATTAAATGAGTTTCTAGGTTTCCTCAAAGCCTGGTGGAGGCCCTTGGCTGTTTGTGCAGGTGACCTCCTTCCTTCCTGCCCCTCAAAATGGCAAAGGTCTCTGACTATTTTTACCATTCTCTCTATGATTTTTGCTTTCATGGACCACAGAAACCAGTGTCCTAGAGGAAGGAAAAATGGCTCTTTCCTTTTGAAAGTTGCCTGCAAATGTTTTTCCTTCCTACCATAGACTGGCCCAAGCCAAATGTTTAGTTAGCCCCTACTTAAGAGCAAAACTGAAACCAGTGAACTTGTTTGCGATGCCTCCAGACTCCACCATGCTCATCACCACTGCCATTGCACCCAACTAGGTTTCTTTAGGCTTTATTTAGTGACCATCAAAACCATTCCACAGAAAAGCCTGCAAAACGGCCCACACATTGAAAGCATTCTGCAAATGGGTTGTTTGATTCTCACACAGGGTATTTTTTAAAGAATGCTTTGTGAACGTTTAAAAATCTGGAGATATTGCTTAAAATTAGGAACTTGGAGCTTCGAAAAAGGAGGGTGGTGGAGTGGAACATGTGCCACTGAAGTCACCTTCCTGCCGGGCAGCTCTTGGCCTGGTGGACCTACTTCCTTAGCTTTTCTTGTTGCACAGACCTTCCCATCCCTAACGTACCACAGCAAGGCTGGGCGTTGGTGTTTTCTGTTGTTGCTGTAATGATGAGCTGCTGTGCTCTCATCAGACAGAGTACAGAGGAAAATGAAACAGTCCTTTTACTTAGGCTTCTACCACAAGTGAGAAAAAAAAGAGATAGGCAGCAAACAAATATTTATCCAGTGCTTCCAGTGTAAGTGACTCAACCAGATACTAAACCAAAGGGGTATAACAGTGAAAAAAAAAGAAATGTGCTTGTGGAATTCAAGTGGGGATTTACAAACAAAAAACAAGTAAAGCAATACATAATTAAGATGATTGGGGAAACATAAGAGTGCTATAAAGAAGATATACAAATGTAGTAGAGAGAGAATAAGAGGACGAAGTGTGAGGCATGCTATTAGATGGGTGGGCAGGGGATGGAGAGGCCAGGCCGGAGCTGGAGTATACTCTAGGTGCTGTGTGCCCCACGGGAGGTTTAAGCTGGAGCAATGGACCCTGCTTTGCTCTTTGAAAGATCAAGGTGGCAGCTCTGAGAGAAGGGTCTGCCGGGGGAACGGGATAAGCAAATAGTCAAGGGAGACACGGCAGAGGTTTGGGTTAGTCTTGCCGTGGGGGAGACGGTGTGAAATGATCTGATTTAGGATATGTTTTTGAGGTAGAGGCAATGAGGCCTACTGCTGGATTGAATATGGGATGCGCAAGGAAGAAAAAGATGAAACTGAAGTTTGGGGCTTGACCAAACAGTGGGAGAAATGAGTCTCAAATGGGGAGGGTTGGGAAGGGGGCAGAATGGGACAGGAAAAGCAGGTTTGGGAAGCAGTGGAAACATTGCTTTTTATTTTCAGCCATATTAGGGCAGAGATGGTTATTAAACATAAACGTGGAGATGTCAAGTAGGTAGTAAAATATCAGAGCCTGGAACGCAAGGTAACATTTGGTGCCTAGGCTTGAGTAAGATCAGCGGGGAGAAAGCTAATGTAAAAGGGGGAAGGGGTACAGAAAATATTCCTGAGCCATGCAAGTATTCAGAGTTTTAGATGAGGAGGGAGATCCACATAAAGAGATTGGAAATGAGGGGATACCAGAATAGAACCAACTGAGCAAAGTTCTGCTGAAACCTAGACAAGCGGATTTGCAATGGGAAGGCGTAATCTGCTGCATCGGTGCTCCTGAGCGGGTGTGTAAGATGACTGAAGAGTGATCATTATCACTGGCAAGATACAGATTTTAGTGAGGTTAATCTGAGCTATTTCAGAGATGAAAAAGCCTGGAAGTGGGTTGAGGAGGTAATGTGAGGAATCTGAGATTAGCCATCATTTTGAAGCATTTTGATATTAGCAAAAGCAGAGAAAAGTGAATGTAGCTGGAGAGTGACATGTTTCAGGACTTGCTGGTGGGACTGACCCAGTAGAGAGGAAATTTATAACGTGGAAGTTCAGGGACTTAGAGAGGGAAACGGAGTCGGGGATAAGCGGAGGGTTTAGACTCAGACCTAGTGTCCTTGCTTCTTTCGTTGTAATATGAGGCAAAGGACGTGCTTTCCGGCGCAGGTGGTTTGTGCTGGTCTGTGAAGACGGGCCAGTTTTCACGAAGATGGTCAGCTGAGAGTAGGGGTTTGGATACAGAAAAGAAGTTTTAAAAAAGGCATTTTGGAGAGTGGGAGAATGAGTTAGAGAGATACTGTGACACTATCTAGCAGTACTGAGTAACCACTTAGTATCTGTGCTGATAAATATGAAGTGAGTCGAGGCAGCACAGTTGTATGATTTTAAAAGACTAACACTCAGTGGCTTGAGTGCAAAGGTGGGGGGGCGGGGGTAGTACGATTTACCCAGAACTGGGTCTTCATAGCCCAGCACAACAGCGGGAGAGGGGCACGGCAGCCGAGGGTGTCTGTGCTGTGGAATCTCATCCGGGGAACATTGAAAGTACAGAGTCAAGAGGTTCATGCTTGAAGGATTGCTATGGTGGGAACTGTGGAGTCAATTGGAAGGATGGAGATAATGGGGTTGGAGAGAAGGATTTACATTTTATAGCTCACTTTCTCACACATCTTGTTTTTTATTCTGGAAGTAAATCAGTCAGGCTATTCTCTGCTTAAAACTGTCCTGTTGCTTCCAAAAGCATTGAGAATAAAATCCTGGTACCCTGTGCTCACTACATTCTAATCACAGTGCCTTTTTTATTCCTGTTCCTTGAGCACTGCGAGCTTCTCCTGCCCCCGGGCCTTTGTGCTTGCTTCTCAGTGTAGAATGTAGTTAAGAACGTGGGATCCGGAGGCAGGCTTTCTGGGTCCAAGGCAGAGCTCTGCTACTTATTAGCTCCCTGACTTTGACATGTCACCTAACCTCCCTGAATCCCGCTCTTCTAACGTACAGAATGGAAATGATGGAAACCACCTCCCGGTAGAGCTGCTGTGAGTATTAAATGCGTGCCTGCAGCTCGCGCTTAGGGCAGCACCTGGACCACTGCAGCTGCTGCCTGCAGGGAGCTTCCCTTCTCTTTCCATCCGGCGGCCTCCTTCAGTTCATCCAAACTTCAGCTCAATATCACGGCTGCAGAGAAGACTCTACACCAATTTTTATGAAAATCTTTCTTTTTTCCCTCCAGGAATTGGTTTTCCAATATTCCATGAGTCTTCTGCAACATCAGATTAGACTTGATTAATAGTGCAAGCCAGTTCTGATAATCCCATTCCCCTTGCCAGGGATGGGTTTAGCTTGGCCATGGGATGCTATTCAGGTTCAGCATCTGGGACAGTATCCTTCCTCTTAAAAAAGAGAACAAGAGGGAAGTGGATGTGGCTCAAGCAGTTGAGTGCTGGCCTCCCACAGGGGAGGTCCCGGGTTCGGTTCCTGGTGCCACCTAAAGAAGACAAACAAGAAGCAGACAATGAGCAGACATTGAGTAAAATCAATGAGCAGACAATGAGCAAAAACAATAGCAGACAACAAGCAAAAACAATGAGCAAGACAATGAGCAGACAACAAGCAAAAACAAATGAGCAGGGAGCAAACGTGGCTCAAGCAGTAGAGTGTCCGCCTCCCACACGGGAGGTCCCAAATTCGGTTCCTGGTGCCTCCTAAAGAAAAAACAAAGAGACAACGAGCAGACAATGAGCAAAAACAATGAGCAAACAGACGAGGGAGCCATGTTGGTGGGGAGGGGTGGGGGGAATGAAACTTAGTTTTTTAAAAAAAAGGAAATAGAAAAGCCCATGACTTCTTACCCTTTATCATTGCTAAGTAAGACCCTGAAGCTTGGAAGTGCTTCCATCTGGTAGGAGAAAGCCAGCACCATCCCAGAGCCTGGCATTATTTTACCTCTGAGTCAACCAGCCCTGGCGCCGCCTACCTCCGTGCCTCACTGGACGAGACGGCGTGCCCAAAGCTGAAACCACACCTGTTGAGGTTTTCAGTTTGGATGATTGCTGTCTGATACAGCTTTCCTGCCACCCTAGGTAAATTAGCAAGCCCCCACCCCACAGGAACTGTCTATTAAATGCATTTGTCTCTTCAATGTGTGTGTCCAGCTTCCCTTATTAGAGGAAACTTCCATGAGGGTAGAGAACCCCCTGCTTTCTACACCCCTGTGACATCCAGACCTAGGACACTACCTGGCACATGCTCGGATGCACATTGTTAAATTTCAAATAGGAGGTGAAAAGGAATTGAGAATCGGAAGTCTAGGCCCATTTCTATACATATCCATACCGTCAGCAACCGGATAACATTCGGCAAGTTTCTCAGCTTCTCAGTACTCAGTTGCCTCATGCCTATTAAAAAAATTGTGTGGTGCAAAGTGTAAACTCTAATGTAAACAGTAGTCCATGGTGAGTAGCAATGCTTCAATATGTGTTCATCAATTGTAACAAGTGACCACACTAATGAGGGATGTTGTTAATGTGGGAAAGCATGGGGGGGGTATATGGGAATCCCTTATATTTTCGATGTAACATTTGTGTAATCTAAAGCTTCCTTAAAAATAAAAAATTGAAAAAAACAGAACTGAAAAAAAAAAGATCCCACCCAGGGCTGTGATAGGGGTTGGCGGAAAGACCAAGTGAGGGAGCTTT
This sequence comes from Cabassous unicinctus, assembly GCA_029593785.1. Lineage (NCBI taxonomy): Eukaryota > Metazoa > Chordata > Mammalia > Cingulata > Chlamyphoridae > Cabassous > Cabassous unicinctus. Next base: position 20,470 of record JAQZBX010032583.1, read on the forward strand.
ATAAGCAGAACAGCAGTAGACTAAGCTAGAGCCCTGCCTTTCCTGTAAGAAGAGCGTGTGGCTCTCATCTCAAATCCCTTAGCACTCCTACTGATGACAGCCATAAAACAATGTTCTGTAAGAAGAACATCCCAGGTTCAGCTTTCCAAATAGGCCAAGGGCATAGACCAGAGACACCTGCCGTTGTCGGCACAGTGCGGTCAGGTTTGCTTTCCTGGAGATTTAACTTTAGACTTTATCACTCTTCTGGACACCTTAAAAGTCTTCATATCCCTATGTACTCTGTAAGGAATGTTTAAATCCTAATGGGAAAAAAAGCTCAGCACTTACCCGAGGCAGAGGTAGATCAAAGAGACCAAAAGAGTACTGTTATTTCTGTTACTCTGGCCAACCGAAATCTATTTTTAAAAATTATCCTCTCTCAAAGGATATTTGCTCTTTGCTACTTTTTCCATCTTTAAAAATTCAAATCCAGACTTCACCAGGTTAACTGGGGCAAGAGAGGCGAAGCACTTCTCTTAACATCTTCATTTATTCACCAGGGCACAGATCAGACCAACCCACACGTATCCCAGTGGCATATTTATTTTTTATCTGTGGCCCAGGGGCTGCTATTCTTCTGAGGACAGAGATGACGAATTAAGCCTTCAACAATATACTTTAGAGATGGAGAAAACAGCATCCCCTGGGTAGTTAACAAGTGACTCAATTCAACCTAGTTAGGAAGCAGTCCTAATGTAGTCACGATTCCAGGATTTTACTTGGAGAAGTCTCACTGCTAGGTAACCCCTTATGAGATTATCTGTCATTCACAATAGAGCATATTGAATGCCATGCTTAAGAATAAGCCATTTTACTTTTTTTTACATTATTGTATTTATTGATATTTGGTTAAATGTTTACTGAAAACTGTATTAGTTTCCGTGTTGCTAAAACAAATACTACTCGATGAGTTGGCTTAACAACAGGAATTTATTGGCTCACGGTTTCAGAGTCCAGAAGTCCTGCATCCTCTGGGTTTGGTATCTTCCGAATGGCAAACAATCTTCTGGGTCCTTTGGCTTTTTGGTCAGTCACATGGTGGACTCTTCTCCTTTGTCTTCCAGGTTCTGTTGACTTTCTGCATCTGGCGGCTCGCTGTCGTTTCCGCTCTGTGACCTTCTCTATAAGGATTCCAGTAATAGGATCAAGACCCTTGCTGATTCAGTTGGCCACACCATAACTGAAAATAACCTCATCAAAAGGCCCCTTTTCCTATGGGTTCACACCCATAGGACCAGGAGTTGGGACCTGAACATGCTTTTTGTTTGGGACATGATTCAATCCATAACAGATAGCAAGTGACAAGTTTAAAATGCAATATTAATTTATGCAGGCACCTTCTCTGGAACATAGCTGTGAACTGGGAAGGCACCTTTGTAGTCAAATAAACTTTTAAAGTCCACGCAATAGCATATGCACTTTATTCATTGGAGACATCCTCGGAAACTTATTCCCAGCTAATTAATTCTCACTTTAGAAGTAATCATGAAAAAGAACACTTATGTGGAAAAAAGCAATTTTAGAATCATTTAATTCAATGCCCCCTATGATTCTGTATGGAAGTGTGGGTTGGTGCTTTAGCTATGTCAGTGGCATTTGATGGAAATGTGACCAGCACTCCATGAACCCTTCTCTACAGAGAACCTGTTCTCACCTTAGAGATTGCAGAATGAACATTGAGAAAACACAGGAATGAAGGCAGAAAGAAGATGAGAATACCACCCCACCAGGAGCTGTGTCAGTGCCCACACTCCACTGCAGGGTTCTCTGAGACAGGACACTGGCCTCCACCCTCCCCAGGGCTTGAATCCAAACATTGTCATCTTAACACTCTCTGGCTGACAACATGGAGAAGAAAGTAGGAAGGGGAGGAACTGGACCTGTCCCAGGGGGCCCTGGTGCCTGAAGAATGGCCACGTAACCCATCCTGAGTCCACTAGTCAGGGGTCATCCTTGGTGCCCAGCCTTTGAGTCACCTGATGACCACCACGCCCTCTTTTGAGGGCTGGGGGAGGCAGAAAGGCAGGAAAGGAGGAAGCGTCTTTCTCTCTTTACCATATTCCTCTGCTTTCGTAGGGTAGATGAGGAAATAGGATTAGAGAGGTCGGTGGCTTGTTTTGCCCACAGTGTCACAGCTGGTAAGGGTAGAGTGTGACTTTCAAGCTGTATGATCTTAATTGTCTCCAAATGGCCCTGGTCGTCTTTCTTCCCTGTCCTGTGCTGTTTCCCCAAATTGCCCATTATTTGGCTTCCAAATGGGCAGGAATTCAGGAACAAAAAATAACAGGTGGTAAAAGCATCACTAGAGGCAAGTACGCTGCCAGCTGCCCAAAGGAGCGGAAAAGCCAGTGCGAGAGTCGTGTAAATATGGGGCTTCATGTCTCCCAATGAAATTTGATATTTCATTAAAATAAACAAAAGAAGTAAACACACACACAAGCATATCATTTGGCATTTAATGTAGAGACAAACTGTCCCACACTTTTCAAACCGCGTCTGAAGTCACCCACCGTCCTACAACTCAAGATTACATTGGAAACTCAAAATAATGGCCTTTGGTTACTGTACTAGTTTCCTAGAGCTTCTGTAACAAAGCGCCATGAGCTTGGTGGCTTAAAACAAGATCACTGTGTTCTCTCGCAGGTCTGGAGGCCAGAAGTCTGAAATCCAGGGGTTGGCAGGGCCGTGCTCTCCCTGCAGGCTCTGGCCTCCTTCTCTGTGTCTTCTGAGCTTCTGGCGGTGGCCAGCAGTCCTGGATTCCACCCCTTGTAGGAGCATCTCTCCAGGCTGCCACCATCTTCCCATGGCTTCTTCCTTGTGTGCCTGTGTCTGGGTCTCTTCTCCTCCCATAAGGACACCACTCACATGGGACTGGGGCCCACTCCACTCCAGTGGGACCTACCTCATCTGACCTTGAGCACATCTGGAAAGACCTATTCCATATAAGTTCATGGCTTATATGGGTCCTGGGGTTAGGGCTTCAGCCTATCTTTTTTGGGAATACAATTCAGTCCATAACAATCACCAGGAAAACTCTTCAGTGCAGTTTTATTCAACAAGGAAGAAAGTTTATAATAAAGTGATTCCACATGCATATTCCCCGGCATACCAGTCCCTCAAAAACAAATCTCTGAAAAAGAAAGGGGGGTTCAGGATCAGGTACGGTTTTGAAGTACTGTATTTAGTGTAGGCCTTTAGGGGATTCACACTCACATTTGCATGTAAGATACTCCTAAAATTAAGAAACTTTTTTTTTGGATTGATTAACTCACTATTATCCAAACTTATTTGACCTTAGAAACCCCTTTATCACCCTCATAATACCCCATTAGCAAATCATGGAACTGGGTTTCATGGGAACTCCCTCTGTAAACCCCAAATAGAATGAAATTTGGAAAGAGTTTAATTCAAAATGCTTAAAATGAAATTTTCTCCTTTTAAAATATTTCAGAAACAAAAGCTCTGCTATGTTAAGGGGTATTGTATTCTCTGGGTATCTGAAGCATTCCTAAAATGGCAGGCCCCCTTCATGGAATAAACAGAGCTTTACTTTACCATAATGCACAATTCTCAGAGCAATTCATTTGTTAGGGTGGAATGGTTGTTTAGGGTTTATAAATTAGATACATCTGTTTTCCAATAGTGCTTTAGATGAGTAAAAGATCTCAGGAAGATCTACCGTTTTTACTTATTAAGATAGCCAAATCCGGGCAATGATTTATAATCCCATTGATTCTTCAGGGATTGACCCTGAGCCTCATAAACTTGATCTCAGGTTACTGAGAACCTGCTTCCTCCTCAAGGGTATTTTCTCTTACTCTCAAATCTTTTTTTAAATTGAGCCAATCACAAGAAGGGATGCCTTTCTTCTAAGTGCAGCCTAAAATAAGACCTACAAACACTTCTTGCGCCTTCTTTCTTTCTATTGCAGAAGGAAAGTAGACAAAGGAACAGAAATTATGATGAACAAGAGTGTTGCTCACTTCAAGATCCTTATATTTTCTCATTGTACTATTGTTACAGGAACCACCTTTGCTCTGGAAGCCTGTTCTCCATTTTTCTAAATATTTGGGCTTAGACCCAGTATTCAGACCTGTGAGACACAGAGCGCCTGACTGGCCTGATATGACACTCAGCAGGCTGGAAAACTCAGTAACCATCAGTGGGAAAATAGATGGGCACTATTTTCCATATTTAAACGAATGCCACATCAAGAAAGGTAGTAGACCACCACAAACCCGGCAACCGAGGGACAGGCACATTTTATTGGATATATTCAGTTCTCCCTGTCGTAGATAGAAACATAAAAGTCCTAGACACTGCCAAGGGAAAATATGGAGAATTCTTGAATTCTTTCATTTTCTCTTTATAACAAATCAACAGATTGTGTCACCTTCTTTTACGTTATTCCTGAAAGATGAATGAATAAATGATAGAGTACAGGCATTTACCTGCCAGTTATCTTGGAACTAGGGAGAAGTGATATGGTCAGGGTATCATCAGTAACCCTTATCACTCAAACCCAAATGACATTGCAATTGCAGCGACTGTTTTATGTCTGATAGTAAAAGGTCGTGGTGGTTCTTCAGTCTTACTAGGTGGCAATAACCTCCTGATTACAACCGTAAATGAACAACTGAGCCCCTATTGCCTAGAACTTTTTGTCCTACCAGACATTGAAGGGTGGTAGTGAATCCTACCCTGGAAATCAGGGAAGTAGATGGTGTTGTGCTGGGGCCATAGTTGACTTGCCAAAATGCTTGATTCTGCCATGCCTCATATCAGGAACTGGATTCTTTTCTTGTTTTTCCATACCCTATTTTAGTTAAATTTTCTAGGACAACTTGGTTCTTTCATTGACACTCCCACCACTTTGTACTTCTAAAATTGTCACTGGTCTGTTACCTGGGAATTGGTTTTCCTTTTTGTCTTTATAGCTGGTCCAAAGCTGGAAAAGTTCAAATATATTATATCACTAGATTTAATGTCCTTCCCTAGGTGCTGAAATCCTGTGCCTGTGATTTGCTGTCATTTTGTTGAACTCCTTCTCCACTTTCCTCCCAGCATGCCAATGGTTTGATGCCACAATGTGGGATGGTCCAATCTTCTGTGGGAAACCAATGAAGATAGTAGGGGAGGAGGGCAGAGAGGGAGGAGGGTGATTGGGCCCTGGATGTAGAGATCAGGCCATGGTACTGAAAACAAATATTTGAGGTACCAAGTTCAAACAGAGGTGTGAAAGGGAATGAAATTCTGAGACCAAGAACTGAGACAAGGCCAGCATGGAACCGT
>JAQZBX010032584.1:0-25788 GCA_029593785.1 Cabassous unicinctus
GGAGCATAGATTCTGGAGCTAGAGCACCCTGTTTTGAACCCTTATTTTGCCCCATATTAGCGTGTATCTTCTGAAAACTTAATGTCACTGTGTCTCAGTAACATGGAGATAATATTACTGTTTAATTCCTGGTGTTGTGAGTATCAAATGAGCAATCTTGAAAGTATTTAGAATGACACCTGCATATTGTAAGTGCTTTTAAGCATTGTTTATAAAAAATAATATTTTGGATCAATGTGAAGAAAAATGTTAACAATCAAAAAGGAAGAATAAATTTCATGGCACAAAAATATTTTTTAATAGAATTGAGATACTAGTTTTTATGATTGTTGAATGTGGAGTCTTGCATTATGTAGCTGTGGTTTTTTGAAGCTGTATATACCCCATAAAAACATTCTTAAATTTAATCTATTCCTGAGGGTGTGAACCTATTGTAAGCAGGACTTTTTGATGGGGTTACTTTAGTTAAGGTGTGACCCACCACAATCAAGATGGGTCTGAATCCTTTATAAGCCGAATGAAATTCAAAGAGAGAGAGAAAAAGCCACAGAAATGGAAACAAGAAGATGAACATCAGCAGAACCTGGAAAAGAAGGGAGAGACCAAGAGATGGTGCCATGTGCCTTGCCACATGACAAACTAAAGACCAAGAATCACTGGCAGCCAGTCCACAGATCACCACCATCCTCAAGGAGACAGCATCACCTTGATGATGCCCTGACTTGGAATTTTTCTTAAGCTCAGAAACCATGAGCAAATAAATTCCCATTGTTTAACACAATCCATATCATGATATTTGCTTCAATAGCCAAGGAAACTAAAACAGTAGCTATTGGAGTTGTTAACCATAGGCCGCTTCCAAATTTAAGATTTTAATTTAACTAATAACTATAGTTATTAATTTAACTATAACCAATTCAAGGCAAGTTCATAGACAGGCTTTTAATACTTTCTCTCTAAGTTTTTTTAAAATATGGAGGGATTGGTAACAATGGCAATTTATATATCTATAGCTCCTCCTCATGGTTTAGGCCACATTTATTTGGAATTTGTGATGATTCAGAAACAAAAAGTCCCTAATTTTGAAACAAAAAAAGAGGCTCATGGGGCCAATGAATGAATACAATGAGCAAGGAGAGTACTTAAAGAAGTTCATGATGCCTTGACTTGGGAAGAGTAAATGGCCCTCCTTTGCTCACATCACCAGGCCTTGCATCTGTGAAATTAAATGTTCTGAAAGTTAAAATAATTATAATATTATATAATACACCTATTTTGCCACTGAGTTTGATTGTTTTTTCCCTATTCATATCAAAAAATATTATTAATAATATTTCCTTTTTCTTATAAATTTGGCAGAATTTATCTGTGAGCATCCTTTTTAGTGATGTTTCTAGAGCTCTCTTACTTTTCCATTTAATTTAATACTCCCATGCAGAGGCCTGGCTATATCATCAGGCTGGTTTCTTTCCCTCACAGCTGCGTTTACAAGTACTTTCACCCCCTTCACTGGGATCCACAGGTGGTTTCTGACTCTTAAGGGTTTGGAAATAGGCTTCCCAAGACATAATGAGGGTTCCTATGGCTGGCCACAAGATCCCCTTTTAACACTGGAATCTTCAGGTTCCAAGATATTCTTCATTATTTGGCATAGCAGACAGTCTACAGTGACTATCTGGTGTTATAATCAGCGGAACAGGTCACTTCAGTGTAAGAAGGAGCTGTCGTTTGAGGTTGGGAGTGAGGTGTATATTCCATTTGCTGCTGAGAAGCCAGTAAGTGCTTGCATGGGAATGGCAGTTAAATATTGCAGTTTTTTATTGAGTTGATAATCATTAACCATTTCTTGCTAAGGCTATTGCAGTAGATGGAATTATGTACTACAATTTAGACATGTTCTTCATCTTATCCACATTCCTGTGGGTGTGAATTCATTGTAAATAGGATCTTTTGAAATATTAGATTTAGTTAAGGTGTGGCCCTACTGAATGAGGGTGGGTCTTAATCTGGACTACTGGAGATTTTATAAAGAGATGCAGGAAGACAGTGGGAACCCAGAAAAGAAAGGAAAGGACAGCACCATGTGATGGGAAAGCCAAGGAACCCTAAGGATTGCTGGCACTAGCACCTGAAGAATACAGTCTTTGGGAAGAAAGCAAGCCTTACTGATATCTAGATTCGGGACAACTTCTAACCTCAAAACCACGAGCCAATAAACTCCTGTTGTTAAGCCTACCCATTGTGTGGTATTTGTGATAGTAGATCGGGCAAACTAAGATGATTGTTATAAATTGGGAACTTGTTCTCCTCAATTTTCTATGGTTTATTTTATTCTCTCATACCTGTCAAGACAGTACTTGTAAATTGTGTGAGTATCATTAGAGAAGATATAAATGATGAAAGTTTCAGAATAAGCCCCACTCTTAGACACTAAAGAGAAGGAAAGAAAAGTGCAAGCAAGCCACACTCAGTTTCTAGACAAAATGAGGTCCATCTCAAATCTGATTCTAAATGACTGTAATCAGCAGGAGAAAAAGACATGCCTGTGGTACCCCAGCTATGTCCCTTTAGCATCATTGCTACAATTTGCATTAGGCAAGAGGCACTCCTAAACAGTATTTTCTAGTATTATCATGCCAAGATTAAAGGTTGTGAAAATATGACATTGGATGTTTAAAAGCCACACACATCCCAAGATCCCTGGTCTGAGGGAGCTTGTTGGCCAAGCAAACAGTTTTAGCAATGTAGTTTTAGGTTTTGATTAATCTTGAAAGTTAGCATAGAGCTCCATGCAGTTAGACTGCTCTTTCACCAATGTCCAGCAATTCTCTTGATTCCTATTATTTCTTCTTTTGGCATTTGTTCAATCCTTCTGACTTTATACTTCTGTTTTATACTACCTGGGTTATAAAATCAAATGAAGATTATGAAATAACAGGGAGTTCCCTTTTGAAAATCCACCAAACAAATTAGAGAAAATATTCAGATGATAAATAATTAATATTCTAAAAATTAGTTGTTTAGAACTTGAAAAACAATCTGTTTAGAGAAATAATGCTGCCCATGGTAGGTCAGTAGCTAGTCTAATCCACAAAAGTCTACTTTGTATCTTCCTGAACTAATTTAGTAATTCTTTCCCTTCAACAACTATTTCTTGTGTCTCTGTGATGGGTCAGGCATTGTGCTGGGCACTGAGGGTCCATGATGAATACAAACTGCTCCTGCCCTCAAGGGGTTTGCAGTTTAGTAGGGAGACAAATACCTCACAATTTGGATATATTAAAATAAACCCTATTTCAGAAGTATATTAAATACCTGGATCTTCTCTTCTTACTTTTATGACATGGTTAATCAAAACAAGTCTTCATTTCCTGGCCCAGACTCATTGCTTTTTAGAAAACTAATAGAGAACAAACTTCCAAGTGAGACTATTAACCTCTGCTGGTGACCTTTGAGACTCATGAAGAATGGGAGAATGCTTTGAAGACTCAAGGCTTGGAAATATTTTCAGGTTATCAAAAAGACTGAGATGACATTTTCCATAAAATATTGACTAGCAAATATCATGGCAATTTCAAGTAAGCTTTTAGGAAACATTAATGAAGAAGTAGTATGTGAGCACCTAGAAGTAAAAGCAGAGACAACTAGGGGTTCATCAAAAAGAAATAAATCCTATATTGATAGGATTATTTGATTAATAGAGCAGAGAAAATCAATCGATGTAAAATCTAAATATTTTCTGAGACATTTGACAAAGTCTGTCATTGTAACATTGTGCATATGCAAAACATGGAATAGCATGATACTTGCTAAAGTACAGTTAATCCTATTAAATCAAGTTTTTAAAATCAAAGTATCTAAGCTTTCAGAATTCTGTCCTAGTCAATGTTTACCATTATGTGGATGAAGATATAGAAGGAATGCTCATCTAAATTTAAGTTAAAGAAAATAAAATCTGGAAAGACAGAGATAAGAAATAAGTTGGCAGAGCAAAATTATCTAACATAAGAATTATGGTATCAATGTAAGAAAATAACAAGCAACCCAACTTAAAATAGATGTTTTTCCAAAGAGGAAATATAAATGGCCAAAAGGCACATGAGAAGATGCTCAACATCACTGCTATTAGAGAAATGCAGATCAAAACTACAATTAGATCTCATTTTACACCATTCAGAATGGCCATTATTTAAAAAAAAAACAAAAAACAGAAAACTACAAGTTCTGGAGAGATGTGGAGAAATAGGAACACTCCTTTCTTGCTGGTGGGAGTGTAAAATGATGCAGCCTCTGTGGAAGACAGTTTGGTGGTTCCTCAGGAAGCTAAATATAGAACTACTATGTGATCCAGCAATCTCACTACTAGAAACATATTCAGAAGAACTGAAAGCAAGGACACAAAGAGATAGATATTTACATACCGATATTCATAGCAGCATTAGTCACAATTGTTAAAAGATGAAAACAACCTAAGCGTCTGTTGACCGATGAATGGATAAACAAAATGTGGCATATACAAAAGATTAAATACTATTCAGCTGTAAGAAGAAATGAGTTGGGGAAGCACATGACAACAAGGAGGAACTTTGGGGACATTATGTTGAGTGAAATAAGCCAGACACAAAAAGACAAATATTGTGTGGTCTCTCTGATATGAATTAAATATGATAAGTAGACTTATGGAGTTGAACTTTGGAGTGTAGGTTGGTGGGAGACAGAATATAGGTTGAGAAGGGGACCTGATGAAGGATAGATGTACTATGTTTAATAAAGTCAGTTGTAATTATGTGGTGGTAATGGATGGAGTTGATGGTAGGACATTATAATGAGTTTAACAAACACTTGATTTATGGATGTGATCATGGCTGAAATGGGTAGTCTAAGGAGGTTAATATTAGTTGGAGGACAGCTGGAGGATAATATAGGGAACATATAACAGTGATTCTTGTAGTAGATGAGGATTATAGTTAATAATATAAATATAAGAATGTTCTTCTACTACAAGGTGTTAAGAATATGGTGATACATGCAAAAATATAAAAATATAACTTATAGACCATAGTTAACAAATAATATTGTAATATTTTTGCAGCAAAAGCAAAGACGGGACTATAGCAATTCTAAAGGTAAAAAAGAATATGGGGTTTAGTTTTATGAGACATGAATGTGATTAAGTAAAAAAAGAATTATAGTTTCTTAAATAGAGGTTCCAGTAAATGTAAAGTGGAATATATGTAGAGCTAAATTACATAGAGTTTTGCCTGAAATGAAGAGCCAAATTTTCCTTTACATTTCATGCCAGGAAAAACTGATGCAGAAAGTTGGACATTAAAACACATTCTAATTACTGAACGTCAAGGTTAATTTCAACAGGAAGTTAGACATCAAGACATATTCTGGCTATTGAATTTCAAAAAAAATGTCATCTTCAAGTAAGAAACATCAGGCTGGCTCGGGTTTCTCTCTATGATCCTCAGTTCCTAAAGACAAAAGAGACTTGTTCTCAAATTTTGAGGAAAAGAAAGCGTACCAAGAATTTTATTTCTAGCTGAGTTGTTGCGCAACTATAAAAGCAGAGATTTTTCATTCTCAGACCTGAAAGATAACAAGAAAACTCATACTGATGAGTTCTTCTTAAAAATAAAATCTAAACAAACTAAAGGATAATTTAAAATAAAGAACTCAATCTGAGAATGTCTGATGAAAGGACTGATATTGAGTATTAAATTCATTAAATGTAAAATCTAAGGCTAATAAATTGTAGGAATGCTGGTTGAAGAACAGAACACAAATGTTATAAACTCTAAAGAATAAGAAAAGAAGCAATGAAAACTTGGAAGTAGGGAGACGGTACTTGATTCTAAGTCTGAGGACTAATTGCATTCTCTTTTGGAGCAGGTATTTAATTGATACTGTCTAAAATGGAAACATAGTTAAAAAATCAATATAGTTTCTACCTCTAATATCTTTCACTTTGAAGTTTACTCCTGATACTCCCGTGTTACCTTTCTTCCTTGATCCCCATTGCAATCACCACTCCATTCTTTTCACTCTTTTGGCTCTGAGTTCGCTCCTGCCAGGACAATCTTTGCCTGGTAGATTACAAACCCCTATAGAGTAAAGTTTTGCGTCTTTGAATTTCTAAATCTCCTACTGAGGTTTTGTGCAATAACAAAAGTTCAGTACATGCCTGTTGTGGACATTTTCGAATAAGATACAATTTTTGACATTTTCCTGTTTCTGTGTAGAGTGATGGTCTCATTACTTGAATTTTGAGTTCATCCCCCATTCCAGGGAAAATATTCTTTAAAGCAATTCCTGCTATTATTTCAAGAATAGTGAGAAGGAGAGAGGATTAATGCAAGGATAAGTGTTCTAGTTTGCAAACAATAAGATGCCTGGTTTAAGCATGTTTAAGCAATTTGTTACAGTACATTAATTGGCTCATATAATCTCCATGAAGACTCAAGAATTACACTTGTTATACAATGAGAACAGTGCAGTCAGGAAAAATGCCTAATGATAAGAAACAATTCTATAAAACTCATTTTGCCACTGCACATCACTTAAATCCCCAATCTGCCAGGCCTCTATTACACAGTGTGGCAGTCTGAGATTGTTTTATGAATCCTAAAAGGAGAACGATTATGTTTGTAAACTACTCTATTCCTCTGGGTGTGATACTCTTTGATTGCATTAAATTCTGTTGAGGGGCCTTGGATTATATTACTTGACAAGCCTGATTTAGGGCTTTTGATTGGATTATGTCAGTGAGGCGTGACTTGGGTTGAGTCCCTGCCCCCTTGCTGGGTCAGATAAAAATGCAGACACACAGACAAAGACACATAGACAGACAGACACAGGGAAAGGAAGCAGAGGATTGCTTAAGCACAAAGCATCAAGAGTCTGGGCCCACGGAGCAGCTCAAGAGGAGATGAGTCCTGCGCAGGCCTGACAGCTTACAGCTGAACTCGGGAAGAAATTGGAACAGCAGGAACTGATATAGAAGGCCCAAAAGAGACCAGGCCCGTGCCTGGTTGCCCTCAGCTGAGTTCAAACCTCAGCCGAGATCAGTGGCTATGTTGCCTCCATATGTGGCAGCTGACTTTGATGAGAAAGCACCACTGATGGTGCCTCAGTTAGGACTTTTCACGGCCTTGGAACTGTAAGATTTTACCCCAAATAAATCTCCTATATAAAAGCCAACCCATTGCTGGTGCTTTGTATCAGCCGGTCTTTGGCAAACTAAAACACTTGGTAACAGAGATCCTACCCCTTTGAAACCACTAGAACCACCACCATCATGGTGAAAGGATTCCTTTCAGGCGTCCCTGGAGTTTCCTCTCATTTTCAGCCAATATCTCTCATTTTCAAGGAGCAGCCATGACAACCTCCAGGATCTCTGCACAGGGCATGACTTCAAAGTGAACCTCCCTGAGAGGCTGAACCACAGGGACGTGGTTCTGAGCCAGGAAACCCCATTATGAGTTTCTCCGGGTTCACTGAAACCCCTTCTGTGCATCCAGGTTATAGACGTGGCCTCCCTCATGAAGTCCTCCAGGGTGTCTTTTTCTAAGCCCTATCACAGTCACAAAAGATGTCCTTTGGGGCATGCTGGGAGTACCTTCTCTCTATACAAATTTCTATTTCTAAAGCACTGTGGGAGCACCACTGGTAAATATATCTGATGAGGACTAATAAGTCACATTTTGGGGGTCGTTTTAACAGTCCCCTGTTGGTCAGGAAAGGTTCCAGAGCTCTAACTCTGGAATTCCTGGCTCATTGGATGGCTCAGGGAAGTATGTGGAACACGGAGTATTTCTTGATTCCTAGAAATCATATCACATTTATAATATAAAATGTAATGGAAAGTCACAGAAGAAGGAAAAAATAAAGAAATCTTACTTGAAATAAGAAATGGAAAGATATCTGTCCTTGATATAAGAGTAGAAAGCAAAGAGAAAGGCGGGAAGATCAGAACAGGATTGGCAGTTTGATCAGTAGGGAGTAAAAATGAGAAGGTTCTGGCACTGCCAATCCCAAACAACTGTTTGAACACTTTAGCTCTTCTCGTCACACCTTCATGGGGTATGAATTGGAATCTATCAAATCAGCTCAATGGTTCAGGTCTCCATATACATAAATAATAGAGGGGCATTCATATACAGAAATCAGCATACTAATTGGAGAATTTTATTTAAAATATTATTCTGCCTTTTATAATAGTACACAAACATCTCATTTTTAGTCTAGTATGAGAGAAGAAAGAAATATAAACTTCCTAGGACAGGTTAAATACCCTACCACTGCCCTTCTCCCAAATATAATTTAGTTAACCATTTATTTTTATTCTATCTTGAGAATAGCTACATTCATTTACTACAATTTATTGAATACTATAATGAAGGCAATGTTGATAATGGTGTTAGCTAATAATTATCAAACACCCAGTATATGTTAAGTACTTTAAATGGATTATCTCATAATCCCCACAATAATCCTAAAAGACAGGAATTGTTATTGTCCTATTTACAGACGGGGAAACTGTGCTGAGAGAAGTTAAATGATGTCTCCATGACATACTAGAACCATATGGTGTAGCCTGGATTTAAATCACACCACCCCAGCTAAGCCTTATGACAATGCTGTTAAAGGAGTATTATTCTTCTTATTTTATAGATGAGCAAGCTGAGACTAAGAGATTTTAACAAAGATTACACAGCTGTTAAGAGGTAGAGCAGAGATCTGAATCCAGAACTGCTTGACTTCAAAAGCCATAATTTAAACCAGGTGTAATGTTGCAGGTTACCTATCAGCATACAAGGTAGAAGTACAACCATCAGCCTGGATTTGCATCCCTGCTGTGCCATGAAGTAACTGAGTGATACTTAGCATCAGTTTCTACATATATAAAGTGAAGGTAATATGTTTTTCACTTTTCAGGTTGTTGTCACAACTAATTTAAATAATGTTCATAAAGTCTTGCCACAGGCTAAGCTCTTTCTAAATGTTAGTTGTTCATTCTTCCTTCTTAACATACACCCCCATGCTATCCCTTACCGCATGTGTTAATCTTACTTTCAGAAGATACCACCAAGGAGATATACATGACATCCTTTTCACATAACTTTAATTTGTTTCTCTGTATTCTTTCCCAGGATATATAATAATAGTAGTTTAGAAAGTCCTAGTTTTTAAAAGGACAAGATATTTATTTTTCCCAACTCAAAATACATGTGGACACAACAGAACAATTATTTTTCAGTGCTAACAATGTTATTACACAGGAAACCACACCTAAGGTACCATTAGGTTAGAATGAAACTTATCATTATAAGAACGGCGGTGGCCAGTTAACTATAGGATGTTTAGACATTTTACTAGTTGATTTTGTTCTCTTCCTGACACTGTAGACATAACATACCTTAGTGTTATCTCAAATGTAACCGTTTGACTGTTTATCAGTTTCAGCCTAAAATAAGGGGGAAAAAGAAACATATGCATGCACACAATTACACGTTCAAATAAAACCCTCAAATCCTCCTGGGAGCTCATAAACAAGAATGATGAATGATCCCTGAGTCATTGCAGAGGTCATTTTGGCTGGGCCAGGACCATGTAATTAATTTTAAGGAAAAGTGATTTTTGGACATAAAAATGTGAGGAATTATTATGTAATCAGAGAAATCTCTGAAGTTTCCAGTTCAGTTTAGTGTCATTTCTCATTATTCACACACAGGGCCTTGGTCTCTTGGAACTCACCTTCTTTCAAAAATGATATCCCAAGGCAAAAACACTGGGAAATCATTGGCTCAATAAGAGGAGAGACATGTCTGTGGGTCTAATGAATAAAAGGAGATATAAGTGGTAATTGTTGAGTGCTTACTATGTGCAGGAACTGTGCTGGATTCTGGGCATACAAAGTCAAGTAAAACATTATCTGCCTTCAAGAAATTTACAGTCCAAACTAATTCTATGAAGCCAACATCACCCTAATACAAAAGCCAAATAAAGATATTACAAAAAAAGAAAATTAGAAACCAACTTCCCTAATGAATATAGAGATAAAAATCCACAAAAAAATATGTGCTAACCAAATCCAAAAGCACACTGAAAAAATTATATGCCACGATCAAGTGGGTTTTATACCAGGTATGCAGGAGTATTTCAACATAAGAAAATCAATCAGTATAATACACCACATTAATAAATTGAAGAAGAAAAATCACATGCTCATCTCAATTGATGCATAAAAGGCATTTGACAAAATACAACATTCTTTCTTGATAAAAACATTCTGATAAGAATAGAGGCACTTTCTCAACATGATAAAGTGTATATATGAAAAACCCACAGCAAACATTGTACTCAATGGTGAAAGATCGAAAGCCTTCCCATTGAGATTGGGAACAAGACAAGGATGCCCACTGTCTCCATTGTTATTCAATATTTTGCTAGAAGTTCTAGCTACAGCAATTAAGCAAGAAAAATAAGTAGAAAGCACCCAAATAGGAAAGGAAAAAGTAAAACTTTTGCTATTCACTGATGACATGACCTTAAAAAATCCCAAAAAATCCAGAACAAAATTATTAGAACTAATAGACAATTCCAGGAAAGTGATCGGATACAAGATTAATATGCAAAAGTCAAAAAAATTTCCATACACTACTAATGAGTCAACTGAGGAGGAAGTCAGGGAAAAAAAAATTCTATTTACAGTAGTGACTAAAAGAATCCATAGCTCTTCTGCTCCTTTTATTTGAACTTATAATTCTCACTATACTCATTAAATATATGTACCAGAGACTTAAATCTTCAGTTTGTTCATATGTTGGTTGAGCCCTGAATCTCAGCAGAGTTGCAACACCTACCCTTCAGCTCATTGGACTCGCCCAGGACAATTAACAAAAGGATGATGATGGACAACGCCCATCCCCCAAAACAGAGAGTATCTACAACAGCAAGCAAGACAGTTCCATCCATTTGCCCCATGGGATCTAAGCCACCTCTCAATCAGAAAGAGAGTGGGAATCCTAAAATCCTCAAGATTGAGGAATGAACAAACATAAGGGAAGAATGAAACAATGGACTAAAGTAGACTTATTATTCTAGCAATGGAAGAACTTGTATCATTGATATGCAGACAGTGGTCACCAGAGGTTCTGAGGGGAGGCAGAGTGCAGAAGAGGTGTAACATGGGGCATTTTGGGGACATTGGAATTGTTCTGAATGATATTGCAATGATGGATAAAGGCCATTATACATTTTGTCAAAACCTTTAAAATTGTGTGGTGCAAAGTGTAAACTATAATGTAAACTATTGACCATGAATAGTAGCAATGCTTCAATATGTGTCCATCAAATTTTTTTTTTATTGTGGGTAAAAATCAAATTTTTAAAAATACATACCAATATTTGTAAAATGATATATAAATACATATGCATATATGTGCATTTGTTTACATAAATGTCATTTGTTATATATATATATATATTTTTTTTTTTAAAGGTGCTTAGATTGCCTAAATATTACTCAGAAATTACAGGGATTCCCATGTTCCCCACTGCCCACACCTCCAACAACATCCCACACCACCATTCCATTCTCCATCAATTTTAACAAATGTAACACACACTAATGAAAGAGGTTGTTAATCGGGAAATGTGTGGAAGAGGGAGAGGGTGGGGTGTATAGGAATCCTCCTATATTTTCAATGTAATATTAATGTAATCTAAAGCTTCTTTAAAAATAAAAAGTAAATAAATAAATCAAATATTTAGGAATAAACTTAACCAAGGACTTAAAGGACCTGTATTCAGAAAACTATAAAACATTGCTAAAAGAAACCAAGACCTAAATAAATAGAAAGACATTCTGTGTTCATGGTTTGGAAGACTAAATATCATTAAGATGTCAATTCTGTCCAAATTGATCTACAGATATAATGCAATCCAGATAAAAATTCCATCAGCCTTTTTTGTAGAGTTGGAAAAGCCAATTATCAAATTTATTGGGAAGCATAAGAGCCCCCAAATAGCCAGAAATATCTTTAAAAAGAAGAATGAAAATGGTGACTGTATTAGCCAGCCAAAAGGGGGTCTGATGTAAAGTACCAGAACTCTGTTGGCTTTTATAAAGGGTATTTTTTGGGGTAGAAGTTTACAGTCACAAGACCCTAAAGAGTCCAACTCAAGGTTACTTAAGAGGTACTTTCTCATCCAAAGTCTGTTGCCATGTGGACACAAGATGTTGGGTGACATCTGTGAGGGTTCAGCCATCCTCTTCCCTCTCAAGGCTCCATGGGTCCAGCTTCTTCCAATATCAGCTGTAGGCTGGCATAAGGCTTGTTTCTCTCCCTAGGGTTCATTTCTTTCCAGGATCAGGTGCTCTGTCCTCTTTACAAGGTCAGCTGTAGACTATCAAGCGAATGGCTCAGCTCTCCCTGAGGCTCCAGCATCAAAACCAAGTTCTCTTCTCTGCTGTGTCTTTTTCTGTGTATTTACTTCCCTGTCTTTGATTGAACTTCTGTTTATATAGCCCACAAAGGGGGATGGGGTGGGGAATCAAACCTAGTCGCCCTAATGACATGGTCAAAGAAAAGCCCTAATCTAGATTTAATAAAGTAAAAGTGAAACCTCTGAATCTAATACAATCTAATATGCCCAGAGGAACAGACCAATTTACAAACACAATCCAATATCTATTTTTGGAATTCATAAACAATACCAAACTGCCACACTGCCTTTTCTCTGTTTTATCTTTTTAAGTTGAAATAAAGTTTACTTAAAAAAAAAAATAAAATGAAATAAAACAGGGTTAATTGGCAACAAACTTACCATCAGAGAAGTAGCAGAGCACACATGACCCCATGAGTTCTTGTTATACCATGGATTGGTGTGCCCAGGTTGACCACAGCAAGATAGGACAGACTGTGGGACTCTATCCCTGAAACCCTCTTTGGATTTATGGAGAAAGGCATGGATCATCTGAGTGACTACATGATAGAAGAGCTTCCTGGTAAGAATATGTCTTAGGTATAAAAGAGGAGCCTGCAGAGCTTGGCCTCTGGATCAGCCTCTCATAAGCAAGTTACTGAGACTTGCTAAGTTGGCAACTTGCCAAGGTAAAAAGAGAAAAGCTGTTGTGGCAGTTTGATATTATTAATATATTCCAACAAGAGATATAGATTATGTTTGTAAACTGGTCTGTTCCTCTGGGCATGATACCTTTCGACTGATTTAAATTCAAAAGCTTTATGTTTACTTGATCAAATCAAGATTAGGGCTTTGATTTGACCATGTCATTAGGGCATGCAGAGTTGAGTCCCTGCCCCCTTGGTGGGCTATATAAATGGGCACTCAAGGAGAACACAGAATAAGATACACACTTGAAGAGAAAGCTCCACAGACAAGGAAGATGAGAGGACTTTGATCCTGCGGGAAGAGAGATAAGCCATGTTCCTGATAGTTACAGTTGACCTTCTGAAGAGAACAGAGCACCTGATCCTGGAAAAAAAATGAGTCCTCCATCCTGCAGCTGAGATTGGAAGAAGCTGGGTCCATGGAGACATAAGAGAAAGAGGAAGGCTGAACCCTCGAAGAAAACAGCAGCCATCTTGCTTCAACATGTGGCAAGAGACATTTGGTGAGAAAAGTAACCTTAAGTGGTACTCTTTAGGGCCTTGTAACACTAAGCTTTTACCCCAAATACATACCCTTTGTAAAAGCCAACAGAATTCTGGTACTTTGCATCAGCACCCCTTTGGCTGATACAGAAGTTAATCTCAAGGACCTTCTGAACTTGCTTCTTCTTCCTGTGGAAGCCCAGAGAAAGGCCTGAGAATTCAGAGAAGGCTTCCTAGAGGAAGACATTGGAGCTGAGTTTTGAAGGTGTTTGCTAGGTGACGGAGGGGAAGAGAATTTCTTGGTAAAGAGAGGAGAAAGTAAGAAATAATAGAAACATGAAAGACACAGCATATTCCCGGAATTGCAAATGGTCTAGTGTGATTGGATTATGGTTAGAAATGAGACTGCAAAGCAGGTGGGTGCCAGATTAGTGCAATGTATAGTTTCTAATAAATGAAAGCAATAAAAGATTCACCTGCTTATGCTCTCTATATTTAGCCTTCATTTGCTGATATTGGGGAAAAGGGACCACTGGATAACCTGTGAAACAAAGATGATGAACTCTAGCTCCTAAGTTTGAAATCTACAGGTCTAAGGGTAAACTAGTAATATTTTGATTTATATATACAGAAAGAACTTTTCTGCTCTGTGTCTAGTTAGAGATTCATTTTGCTGAAGGAAAGGGAGAGGAGAGAGACCATTCTTCTGTCTAGAGGAAACCTTCAAACTTCAAGATGATATCAGGAATCTTTAGAGTAAGGGAGCTAAGTGGATGCAAACCAGTATCCAGAGTCCACCGCATTTCTGTACAGTGACCTGAGTCCCTTGTTTCCATCTAGTGATATCTGTCCATCAACAGCAGCCTATCACTTATGGATTGTCCAATAGGAGTAGTGTCTACCTGTGCCCTAGTACAGTGCTTAGCTCCGCAAACAGCTCACACCTTGAAGACAAACTCCCTTTTAAGAACCTAGTACATTTTAAGTTCCTAAGAACCCTGTATCCCCTGAAGTTTGATGAAGTTATGGAAAGAGAGTCTCCCCAATGGCCAAAATGGAATAAAATATGTGGTAGAATATCAAATATAGATAATTCATGAGAAGCTGCGATGAGGTAGTGAGACTAGTATGTTTATGTCCCAGAATGGAATGTCCAAAATAAGTTGGCTCTGGACAACTTTGAGGAAGACACACCATGATGTGAAATCATGATTGAAACAAAGGAGGCACTTGAAATTCTTAACACCTATGAAAACCTCTTGCATATTTATTTGTTAATAACTCTTTGCATTTATTTGTTAAAAATACTGATGGAAAACAATCTTTATTTTAGAAGACTACATGAATGTATATAAGAAAAAGCATCATTATATATTTTTAAAATATTTAATTCATTATATATCTTTAATTCATTATAATTTTTACTATTTTATAGTATTAATATCATTAAATGAGACTCTAAATTCTGAATTATGATATTTTAACCTGTATCCACTATATTAACCTTGGCTTTTTGGTCATTTTTAATTTCCACCTGAAAATACTTTTTAGAAAAAGGAATTCCAAATTTCAGGAAAAAAGCAGGAGAAACTCATGTGCCATTCTACCACCTAGAAGAACCATTTTGGTTAACCTTATGGCTTTATTCCATTTCTTCTAGTCTTTTTACCCTGTAATATATGTTTATATATTTAACATCATGCTGTTGGTAAAGTTTTCTTCTTTTGTTTACTTACATTATATAAAAGCATTTGTATATGTTCTTGAAATCAAGAAAGGACACATTTTCTGAACTTGTTTTACCTGTGGTTTTAATCATATCTTGGTCTTCATATGTGATTAGCCATGCCAAGAGCAGGAATAATGTGGAGTTACAAAGAATGGGACCAGCCCCTGAGATATAATAGACTGGAAAGAAGGGAAGACAGGAGTGATGGAGGCATGCCCCTTGTATAATGGAAGGTTCTTATGTGGGGTACAGGCTTTGGGGAATTCTTCTGTGGGCAACAAATAGAGCAAACATTTTTATCTGGGCTGGGGTCGGTGTTAAGGGAGAATTAAAAAGAGCTGAAAGACAATGACAGTGTATAAGGGAAATTATCCACTTAAAGCAGAGATTTTCTAGAAGATATCAAAACCAATGTTGTGTTTCAAAACAACTGGTTCTAAGCTGCTGACGCTGACACACGCTTATGAATGCCGAGGAAATCCAGCACACAAAGCCCTCACTGGAACTAACAGAAGACCCTTTCCTGACCAGTAAATAATGGGACTTGTTTTAATCAATTATGAGAACAGATAGACTCGTTGCATTCTATGCAGAGTTCTAGTTTCACTTAATTGATGTAGCCACCATGAAGCTTCCCTCATATTCTAGCACTTAATAAAATGCTATTTTCCCCCTAAAGAGCTGTTGAGTGAATTTATTTCCAGTGTGTGTTCCCTGAAAAGTAAATAGACTGAGCTTTTGTCGTTTTGACTTTTTGTTTTTGTTTGGTCTGTTGTTATTTCCATTCTCATATCTATAAATCCATGGCTTGAATGAAGTGTATGTAACATGCACGATAGTAATTAATTTTTCCTACATGTCTTTTGTATTTAAACCCATTAGACATATCTTTAAATATCTCCACCAAGTGGAGTGGGGACTCTTGTCATATGCCAACAATGTCAAGGCTGACAGAGATGCTGAAGAAAGAGTCGGTCCGTTTTGGTTTGGTGTGTCTGTGACACTTGCTAAACTGTACTGACAGGGCACAGATAAGGGGAATGTAAAAAGGAATAGATATGTGTAAGTTTGTTGTGTGTGAGGGTTCATTTTGTCCCATTGGTTGATTTTTCTAATCTGTTGCTATCTCTACACTGTCTTAATTTCTGTAGCATTATGAGTGATATTGATACCTAGCAAAACAAGTCTTTTCCAAATTGTTTTCCATTTTTCTTCTTTGATAGTATCTTAACAATTCTTGGTTCTTTGTATTTCCATGTAAATTTAATGATCATCTGGCCCATCTCCACAAAAAGTGCTGGGATTTTAATTGGGATTTCATTGAATCTATAATTAATCTGGGAGAAATTTGCATTTTTATAATATTGAGTTTTCAATTTCAAAAACAGTATCTCTCTCCATTTGTTGTCTTCAATTTCTCTCAATAATATATTTAGGTTTCTGAGTAGAGATCTTATTCACCTTTGGTTAGATTCATTCCTAGATATTTAAAATTTTTATTCTATTTTAAATGGTATCTGTTTCAAAATTTCTTTCATTTTTGCTGTATATGGAAATACAACTGATTTTACTATCAACTTTGTATCCAGTGGGTTTAATAAATGATCTTAATTTTAATAACTTATATGTAATTTCTCTTAGATAGTAAATAGTCATAGCATTTGTGAAATATAACATTTTTTTACCTCGTTTTCCATCTGTATGCCTTTTATTGCTTTCTTTGTCTTACTGAGCTGGCTGGATGTCTAGAACAATGTTGAAATAAAGTGGTGATAGCAGGCATCCTTGGAAGTTCCTTCTCTTGAAGGTAATGTACACAATGTTTCAGAATTAAGGATAGTACATACTGTAAGATTTCTTAATTATCACCTAGAATTCTGCTTCTTCTAGATCTTGTCATTTGTATTAGTCAGGGTTCTCTAGGGAAACAGAACTGACAGGAAAGATCTGTAAATAGTATGAGATTCTATAAAATTTTCTCAAGTGCTGTGGGGATGAACAAGTCCAAATTCCACAGGGAAGGCTGCAAACCAGGAGACGCTGTCTGTCTGACTTAGAACTAGGAATTTTCTCAATGAATGCTGAAATCACTTTCCTTTTAAGGCTTTCAACTGATTTGATGAGATGTCACTCATTGCTGAAGGCAATCTCCTTAGTTGACTGTAGATGTAATCCAGACTCAACTCTGAGGATGCAGTGGGGATTAGGAATTTGTATTGTTGAAAATCTCCATTCTGATCATCCACCAGATTTGAAAACTCCTGGAATAAGAAGAAAGGAGCTGTATTGTCTTCCTAACTAGTTAGAAGTTCTTGGATTGCTGCAATCTCTGTGGGTATCAGTTTGCTCATTTGAAGATTAGATAAGAAGATCTTTATGGTGGTGCCTCTAAAATCTGCCTTCACGATGCTTTAGAAAATCAATTTCAACAAAAGACTTATTATAAAATACAATTTAAACCTTTTAAAAGAGGTTTGCATGACAAGGCCAGTTTATCATAGAACTTTCTCATATAGAATATCTTGAAGAAAGAGTAGACGTGAATAGAACATCTTGAAAGAGTAGATGTGACACGTGTTAGTTCAACCTTGACTAAAATTGTTCATTCAATATACAGCAAGTACTCACTTTAGAGGCTTTTCTGTGCCAAGCACTGCTGTAATATACTAAAGAAATAGAAAAGAACCTTACGCACACAATATCTTCCTGTGTGGAACTTACTTCTAGAAGGAGAAGGCAAAGAATGAACTAATAAAGAAACAAGATGATGTGATGGAAAGTAACTTGGTGGGAGCAGACTGCAGTGCCCACTTTGGATAGGGTGTTCATGAAAGGTGATTTGGATTGAACTGTGTACTCCAGTTTGCATGTGATTTTGGTCCATATTCTGGTAGATGAGGAACCATTGTAAATAGGATCTCTTCATGATGTTACTTCAGGTAAGGTGTGGCCCAACTGAGTCAGGTTGCGCTTTAATCTGGATTAATGGAGTCCATAATAAGCAGAGTGAAAGGCAGAGGGAGAGAGAAGCCATGGGGAGTAGATGGAAGCTGGAAGTCAGTAGAACAGGGAAAAGAAAGGAGAAGATGCCACCTTGCACATTGTCATGTGACAGAAAAGCCAAGGGACCCCAAAGATTGAAGGCCAGTCAAATGACACCAACCTCTGGAGGAAGCAAGCTTTCTAGCCTCTGAAACCATGAGCCAATGAATTATTGTTTTAAGCTATCCAATTGTTTGATATTTGTTTTAGCAGTCAAGAAACTAAAACTGAAGGCCTCTCAGTGCTGTCACGTAAAGAAGGAGAGGTAGCTGATCACCCAAATAGGAGGGAGAAGAGGAAACAGCAAGTTACAGGGATCCTGAGGGATAAAGAACGTGGCATATTCAAGGATCAAAAAGGAGGACTCTGGGGAAGTGGATGTGGCTCAAGTAGTTGGGCGCCCATCACCACAAGGGAAGTCCCAGGTTCAGTTCCCAGTTCCTTCTAAAGAAGACAAGAAGGACAGTGAGCTGATGCAATGGGCTGGCACAGTGAGCTTATGCAACAAGATGATGCAATGAAGAGACCCAATGAGGAAATACAATGAGAGACATACCAAGCGGGAAGTGGAGGTGGCTCAAGTCAATGGGCACCTCCTTCCCACATGGAAGGTCCTGGGTTTGGTTCCCAGAGCCTCCTGAAAAGAAGAAAACCACACCATCAATGGACATAGAGAGCAGACAGCAAGCACAACCAATGATGGGGCGGGGTGGGGAGAGAAATAAATAAACAAAATAAATTTTTTTGAAAAAGGAGGGCTCTGCAGGGAAATCACATGGTCTATTTAATATGTTAAGAGTCATTCTGGTTTCTAGTTGGAAAATGGTTTGGGCTAAGTGAAAGCAGGAGAACAGCCTAGATGATATCGTAGCCCTGATGAAAAAGGATGTTTATTTGAACAGGGCTGGGGGCAGTGGAGATGGAGAGAAATGGAAAGTTTTGAGAGCTGTTTTAGATGGAGAACATAGACCCTCATTAAAGGAAATTAACACACAACTCCTCAGGGTGACAAAGGAATGCAGAAGTGTGGCAGTTTGGCATTGTTTATTAATCCCAAAAATAGATATTGGATTATGTTTGTAAACTTGTCTGTACCTGGGTCTGATTAAATTATGATTAGGGCTTTGATTGGGTCACATCAGTAGGACGTTGAGTCCCAGCCCCCTTGGTGGGTGGGGACTCACAGATAAAACTAAACAGCAGAGCAGAGGAGTGAGTTGGAGTTTTGACACTGAGTTTTGAGCTGGAGCCAGGGAAGTAAACACACAGGAGAAGAACATAGAGGAATAGAGACAGCTCCACAGTCATGGCAGAGACTCTGGGAAGAGAGATGAGCCATCCATCTGATAGTCTACAGCTGGCCTTGTGGAGAGAGCAGGGCAACTGAGCCCAGAGAGAAACAAGCCCTGGGAAGAGAGGCACCCGGAAAGCCTGAACTCTTGGCAGACATCAGCAGCCATCTTGCTTCAACGTGTGGCAACAATCTTTGGGAGGGAAGTAACTTATGCTTTATGGCCTGGTAACTGTAAGCTTCTACTCCAAATAAATACCCTTTATAAAAGGCAACAGATTTCTGGTATTTTGCATCAGCTCTCCT
The DNA here is from genome assembly GCA_029593785.1 of Cabassous unicinctus. Taxonomy (NCBI): domain Eukaryota; kingdom Metazoa; phylum Chordata; class Mammalia; order Cingulata; family Chlamyphoridae; genus Cabassous; species Cabassous unicinctus. Next base: position 19,994 of record JAQZBX010032584.1, read on the forward strand.
TTGGCTGACTAATACAAGAAGTAAGAGCCTGAGTTTTGCAGCCACTCTGTAACTTACTTACCATGTAATCTTGGTCAAATTATTTGCTTTTTCTTTGCCTCAATTTCATCTATGAAATGGACATAATAGCACTTAGCTCATGGGTTGTTGCAAAGATTAAAATTATAAAGCAGGTATAAAAAATTTTGCACAATGCTTGGAAGTTCTTGATAAATGTTCATTGTTATTATGGTTATTATAATTAGATTGGTTTTTGATCATATGATTTTATAGGAAAAAAGATGAGTTCATCAGTGTCCAGGATGAAATGAGCCTCCATTCTAGGTCTGTGGGTTTACTCCTCACTGGAAAAAAAGACTAATGGCTCAATATAAGTAATTTATTTTAAAATGCTTTATTATAGATAGTATGATATTACAGATGGGCCAGTAAAGTTTTATATCTAGAGGTAGTCAGCATGTGATAAAAAAATGCAGGTCCAGGGGTGGTCAGTGTGCACTGTGTCAGAAAAGGACACACTTTAGAAGCAGCTTCCAGAAGCCATATTGATTATTTATATCATGATCAGCAGCCAATGCTTGTCTATTTAGCACACTGAATGTAAAAAGTGGGTTTTATTTAATGAAACCGGTGTCTTGCTTAGTAACATAGTGGATATTATGGGGAAGCTCTTATTAGAGAAATCAGAGGTGTTCTCAACCTTGCATGATAAGGACTTAAGAATCTACTGAGACCTGTATCTTGTACCCATTAAGAGTGGTACCCAAGGCTTGATTTCTAATAGATCCTGTGTCTAGCCATTCATTTGGGAATATCTGGTTGCATCATGCTTATCAGAGGTCACAGACCTGGGAATCTGCCTCAAATGAACCTCTCATATCAGTGTACTAGGACAGAGAAATGGGATTTCATGAAACTTATAGATTACCTGTTTTGCACCTGCTTTGTTAATTAATATCATCTAATAAATATTTTGATATGTGAAAAAATTTTACTTAAAATTTGCTTTCATTAAGAACCAAGTAGCAAGATTTTGGAAGAATAGCTAACCCTTACACCTCAAGTTTTCTTGGTAGATATCTTCTTCTACCAAGAATTAAAGAGTTACGCAGGACTGAATTGTGTGAGCTTGTAAGAGCGCCACAATTCCAGGGAATCAGTTGCCCAGAGCCCAATGAAAAGTCTCACTTCCCCATAACAAAACCCCCATTTAGAAATTGTGATGGTCACTTTAGTTTCTGTAACGTCTGTGGTCCAGGAGTGGCCATGAGATAAAAACAAACAAACAACAACAAAAAAAAAAACCTGAAGTTCTGTTACTATAAGTTTGCAGTCACCAGTAACGGCTGCAGAATCCTCACTACTACCACTTCCATAAAGAAAACCATCGTTCCACTCGAACTGCTGAATGACGTTTTCTTTACTGTTGCTATCCCAGAAGAATTAGAAACCAGGGATAAACAAAGGAGCATTTCCCTGCCCTCCTCATAAGAGAAAGATTATGGTCCAGAGCCTTATACTTTCAACCCCTGGCTCCACTCAGAGAATTCCAGTGGTAACCTGATTTCCTTTCCCTTTTCCAAGTCCCTTACAAATTAATCCAAATGGCACAGATCATCATTCCCCCCATTGGGGAGACACAATACAGACCATTCCCTTAGTATGAGGGATAAAACTAGCTAAGAATCATCAAGTTGTATTCAATATCTCTATTTGCTTAAATCTAGTGCTCCAGCATGGATAGCATTCAAATCTCCTAGGAAGTTTTTCCAAATTTACATACCTGGGCCCCACCCCCGAAGATTCAGTTTCCTTCCCTGTGGCCCCAGGCATGTATAGTTGGAAAACTTCCCAGGATATTCACATACATAACTGCATTTCATAGCCACCACTTAAAGCCTCTAAACCTGGTGAAACCCAGGTGCACTAACAAGCTTGCGTTGAAAGACTTGTTTAAAATATTTAGTCTCTTGAAACTGGTAAAGCAAAGCCCTTAGACATTTCCAACTCTCTCTCACTTTCTTGGCTACCATGTTCAAATGGCTCTTGATGACTGGACTCACATCTTCCTATCCTTCCTCTCTTTTTAGGTGGTCATGAATAGGCCAACTAGGATGCTTTTAATCACATTTTTCTAGGTCTTTGATTATGTAAACAAATTGGGATATTGAGTGGGAGCAGTATGTCTCTTCCTGGTGCCATAAGCCTGGGCTTCATAGAGAAGTATTGCACCTCATACCAGGAGTCAGAGAGCACAGAGCCATAGGGAAGTGTTATCCAATTTGAAGGAGACAAAATGAGACAGGTGAAAAATCAAGCAGGTCAGGAATAAAGGGTTGCTGAGGGCCTCATATGGGAGGAAGGAGGAATAGTGGTGTTTGTAAGACTCTCCTGGCCATGCTTGGCACATGTTAAAATGCATTGGGAAACTACAGGAATTCCATGAATTGGGGACCAGGTGCTCATTGTGTCTTGTGTTACAGGCCTGAAGCCTCCATTGTGAAGGCTCTGGGATAAAAGTCTGGGGACATGGGAGGGATGAATAGAGAGAGAGGAAGAGGCTTTAGCTAGGAATATGTAACGGATTGTTTCAGTACCATTGATATCAATAAAGGATACAAGTATACCCTAATCTCTGCTTCTCCCTTAGAAATAATTTCCCTATCACTGGATGTTCCATGATCTATGGGAAATTTGATCAAATAAAACTCATTATTGAAACATTAAATATTATTCCAGTCATTTTTCAAACGTCATTTTTTCTCTGTCTAATATGAAATGAACTAAGCTTCGTGATTATTCACTCTGTCACCACTTAAATGACTCAGCACAGAACAGAAGTGATTTTGTGGATAAAGGGCCTGGTTTTTGGCTGTATTTTGTTTCTATCTGACAAGTATTGAACATCCATGATGCCTGCTCTTGTGGGAGATGGGAAAAGATTCAGCTATGTTTTCATGTAAATCAGGCGATTCTAAATTTGCTTCAAAATAAGTGAAACTTTAAAATTGTGCCATACAGTTTTATCTCCCAAGGGCACTGTCAATTATTTGATCTAAACTTGTTGGACTATAACAAGATTTCAAAATTGCAGAATATAAAAATTTTTAAGGCAACACTGGAAACCACTTGTAAACACTTGACAAACAGTTGAATTTACAACTCAAGAACAAATTTTCATATTCATGTTATTTGGTATGAGTGGGTAAACTGAGTCACCTTGGCTACCTTCCTTCTTGTCTTTACATCATTAATTCATTTTCACATTCATTCATCACTAATTCAACAAGTATTCATTGTATGCTTGCTATGTGCCAAGCATAGTGCTACAACCTGGCAATAAAAGATGAACTCAGCTGGTCACCATTTGTACTTCTGAGAACTCTTAGTCAGGTGAAAGACAGACTAACGAAAGTATCACCCCAAATTTTAAAATTGTGTTTCAAGTTTTCAACATTATAAAGGAAAGGACAGCATACCACAAATAAGTATAATAGGAGTATTTGGCCTAGTCAGATAAGTCAGGAATGGCTTCCGTAAGAGTAAGAAGTGAGCTGAAATCTTTAGAATTTGTCTAGACAAAGACAAAGGCTAGAGGTGGCTAGAGGGAGCACCGTGGACTCATGGTCCTGAAAGAAGACCTGAGTAGCTGGGCTAAGAGAGCAAGGAGTAGCACAGTAATAGCTGAGTCTGGGAAGGGAGGACACGGAAAGACCAGAAGGGCTTCTCGTTCCCTTCACATACCCCCGTCCTCCCTCCCTGATTTTCCCCTAACCCAGTGTTCTTAACCAAAGGACTCCTTATTCCCAGAACCCTTATTACACTTTACCTATACCCATTACTTTCGTCTAGAATCTCCTTCCTATCTCTGTCACCTGGGATTTGATTCCTTTTTTAAGATCCTGCTCAAATTCCACTTGTCCATGAAACTTTTAGTGATGCCCCAAACAGAATTAATCTTACTCTCTATTTTCATAAACTTTGCATTTTTATTAAAGAAGTTATCATATTCCAGTTATTTCATTTCTTTATATATATTTCTCCCTTTCCAAATCATGTGCACCTAAAGGGCAGAACTCATATTTTGTGAATTTCCTATGGGGCCTAGTACAGTATCTTCTGTCTTGGAGGTATCCAATAAATTCTTATGAATTGCATTAACACCAGGCTTTGTAGAAAATATAAAGTCAAGTACATTCCTTTTTCTTTCATTTTAAGATTTTTTTTTTTAAATAACATACAGTGGAACACAAAAAAGATATTATGCAGCATTTTAAACAGAATCCAAATTATCTTCTAATATTTATAAAGGTTAATTTTATTTTAGAGAAGAAATATGCACATGAAGTCCAGATAAAAACCACTTGCTATTTGGGGGCACATTATTACAGTATTCTGAAAAACTCCAAACAGTGTGAATGAAGATCTCAATCTTTTACAAAGAATGATATTTTATAAACAAAGTAATTTTTCTATAAAAATAAATGCTGGGAAGCGAATGTGGCTCAACCACTTGGGTGCCCACCTACCACATGGGAGTCCCGGGTTCGAGTCCCAGTGCCTCCTAAAACAAGATAAACAGATGCCACCTCCTGCCACAACAGAGCTAGACTCAGCCCCGCCACAACAAGCAGAGGCCACAGCCCACAGGGAGCAGATGTGGCTCAGTCTGTTGGGCACTCACCTCTCATATGGGAGGTCCTGGGTTCGGTTCCCGGTGCCTCCTGGAGAAGACGAGCAAACAATGAGCAGACAGACGAGTGAACCATCTGGGGGAGGGGGGTAAATAAAGTAAATAAAAAATAAATCTCTGAAAAAAAAATAAATGCTGAGCACCAAGATTTGGAAAATAGGAAAAAGTGAAAAAGAAACCACCATATTTAAGGACCTCGTTTCTTCCTGAAGTCATGAACTTCCTTCATACTCCCATTAAGCCCTCTGGTTTAATTTAATGTTTTTGCTATTGTTTGTCAAATCAGCAGGCCCATTTCTGAGAACCTGAGGAAGTTTTACAAACTGACAGCATGCTCTCTTATCCAAAAAACTTTGGCACAATGTATGGCTATTAACTTTTATGCATGTACTTTCTGTAATCCCTACTTATGCACATGCTTATGTTTTGTACCATTACTGACTGCTGTGAGAAAATGTTAATTTACCTGAGTTGACAAGAAATAGCAACAATAATGCCTTGGCTAAAAGCAGACTTAGTTTTGTCAGTTTAACTCTGGTGGGGTGGATTTAGGTATTGAGGTCAAATGGTAGGCTATTGAGAGACATGCAATTTAAGGATTAGTGTTAAACGTTGATGACAGGGGCTGTAACTTGATTTGTGGCAGTGGAGAGTTACCCTTTTCAAGGGTTATGACAGTAAAGGGAGGCCGAGCAGCATCACTGCCAAGTAAGCGGGACTGGAGAAAAGCTGGAAGAACACAAAAAGAGGCTGCATCTCCCTGCTTGAAGCTGATTCAGCAAAAGAGAGTTGCATTAATTAATTTCCTTTTTAAGAGTTCTTCATGAAACATTGAGATTATAAATTTTAGAAAGAGGCAGAGGGATATAAGTTGAAATGAAATTAGAAGCAACAATAAAAAATTGTTTAGATTAATGCACAGCATCCAGGAAGAGGTTTAACCTGTTACTTCCACAGCTTGCTCTTAAGGGGTCTATATGCAAATTTTGCATCTGTGTGCATTTTTCAGGGGTTCAGTAGAGTTAAGAAACTCTGTGTGTGGTATACTTCTCTATCCATTAAGCTAAACACAATATGGCTTGTCATTTCCTTTTGAATTATT
>JAQZBX010032585.1:0-25776 GCA_029593785.1 Cabassous unicinctus
GGATATTGCTTTGGTGAGTGCAAAAGTTTTGGCTAGCATCATAGGCACCACTGTGGAGGTGATGTTTACTTCAAGGAAGGGAAGATTGGCTACAAAGAAATACGTGGGCAAATGCAGATGGTAGTCAACACAGATGAGAAGAATGATGATAGTGTTGCCAATCAGAAAGGTCAGGTACATGATTGGAAACACAGAGAAGAGAAATTGTACTCCTTTCTCATTCTGAAACCCTAGAAGGGGGCACTCCGTGACACTGATTCTATTTTTGTAATCCATCTTGTTCTGATTCCCAGTTCAACCCAGCATTACAGAAAGAATTTATGGTTTGTTTTTACATATAATCCCTGGAAATACACTACAAATGTCCATTACCTAACCTTTAGCTTTCAAGGATTGATAATCCACACAGAGAATGATGATGTTTCAGATGAATAGAATTCTCCTTAGATGAAATGTGCAAGAAGTAAGAGCTCAGCTCTGAGATTTAGTCATAAGAGCAGAGTCAGTCTCACAGTATGTTTGTGAGAATTGTCCTTTGGACAAACCTGTGAGATTCCCCTAGGTATAGAGAGCATAATGGTGGATTCACGTTTTTACAAGTAATGTGAAACAAACTCATAGATGGTAACATTTTGGTTTGATCTGTTATAGAACCATTTATCTTCCAAGAAAACAAGCATAGTTTTTTAGAAGCTGAGAGTCAGAGTTGTAGTAATATCTACTTCTATATTAATATGTGTGGGCAAACATATATTTTGAGCTTTTATTTTATATGTGAAGAATTTTTTAAAATAAGAAAATATTGCAAAATAAACATTTTCCTTAAAGTTCATGACCCAAACTCACTGGCTTCAAATTCCTCATTGCAGCTAAGAATATAAATTCAGTTTTACATAATCTCCATAAAGAATCAGAATGGGATTTTCACAAGTTATTACAAGGGTAAGGCACCTGGTGAAAAATATGACTTTGTTTATCATTGTTGGTAATGTTTCTGTCAGGATTCAGTTAAAGAGCAGAGGAAAACCTGAGATTTTGAAGCATTTCCAGCCACACTAGGGCCAGAAATATAGAGAAAAATGGAAATTTTATTGCAGATAATCACATTTTTAATTTACTCATTAAACTGATTTTGGGGGGAGATTTACATTGTGCCAGGAAACTCAGGTTTGGTGCCAAGAATCTTTCACACCTTAAATTACAAAATTCATTGAAGTTTTCTATTGAGAGGTGTAGGAGAGCTAATTTTAGATCAGTGATTTTTTAGTGTTACAATCTAATAGGTAAATGGATAAAGCTTGGAGAAGTTACTTTGTATTTGTCTATTGCATAGAGGGCCAGTGGTGGAAATATGACTAGTCCCTGGGGCTTTTGATTTAGGTTCCCTTGTTCTTTATAGCCAAAAATATTAATTTATTATTTTGCTTTAAGCATTTAGCACTTTTTGAGGATTGGAGCAGGGACACACCTGAATTTTTCACTTATATAATTAAATATGAAAAGGAAACAAAGTTGGTGTTTTCTTAGTAATTTACCTAACTAAAATAATCCATCAGATTCCTAGCTTAGTAACTCATTAGTTTAATTAAAAAGACTGCAACTTTTCAGTATAACAATATTGTATGCATCAGTTTCATCAGGTTGCTTTCTTGTGGCCATACTGAGGTAATGGATTGTTATTATTATTTTTTAAAGATTTATTTATTTGTTTATTTATCCCCCCCCCTTGCTGCTTGTGTTTGCTGTGTCCATTTGCTGTGTGTTTTTTCTGTGTCTGCTTATCTCCCCCTTGCTGTGAGGTCTTGCTGCATCAGCCCACCGTGCCGCGCAGGCCGGCCTGCCCTCACAAGGAGGCCCCGGGAAGTGAACCCGGGGCCTCCCATGTGGTAAACAGGAGCTCTATCTATTGAGCCACACCTGCTTCCCTGTAATGGTTTATTAATGGACTTACTAGAGAAAGGAAATATTAATTTTAGACTATTGGGAATTGCTGGGACTAGCTCTTCCTGTGATCAGATAAATGGGTGGTTTGAATTTGAGCAACTGATTGGCATTTTGAGGGAACTAGCAGATTGACTAGAAACTGAAGGAAAAAAGGGAGCTGAACCTTCAAGGGAAGACATTAAATACACATTCACTCAAGTACAAACTTTTGAGTAATGTTGGCAATAAATGAAAGGATGGTTGAAAGAACAGGAGGTAATCATAGTGAAGGGAGGATAAAAGGAAAATACATAAGAGAGTGGGACATTAGTTATAAATGAAGATTATCATACATTCTCTACTTACATGCTGAAGTGTACATCATAATTTTAATGGATGTTCCTGTTCCTGATTTCTCAGTCTTTTTCTATTGCTGCACAGTTAGGGTTCACTGTTGGAATCACATCTATAGATTGATCCCTTCTTCTGACAGACAGAGAAGGTTAAGAAACAAAGGAGTGGAGGATACCACCATGACTAAAGGAGACTTTATACATACCTTGCTTGGGAAAGGTCCTGTAGCTCAATTTAGCTTGTACAGTGCCATCCAAGAATATGTAGTTTTTATAATCTCATCCATAAATCATTGTAACAGTCAGAGGAGTAAAATCTGAGATCATTAGTTTTCCTTCCCTGGAGGCATGCCTTCTGGTGGAAAAATGGTCTCCAGGAAATTAATTATATATTAAAAAAAATTACAATTAAACAAAAAGTAAGTTTCTCAAGTTGATAAAGTAAGGAGAATGAGTAAACATAACTTTGACAACAAGTACACTAATTAAAAAAAAATAGTCGAGGAAAAATAAAATGACAAACAAAAAGACAAGAGAGAGAAAGCAACTCCTTACAGAAGTGACTTGGTCAAAATTCCTTCCTTCCAAGGTATGCAGTATCATTATTGTTGTTGGGTTAAAAGCCTGAATGTCAGTTTCATCATCATAATCTCAGGATCATTATCATCATGATCTATATTTATTGAATTTGTAAGTACTAGATGTTCTGTGATCATTTTAATATTTATTACCTCTTACTGTCATGACAATCATATGAGATAAATGATATTATGACTGTTTTATGTTACTTATTTCCTTATTTTATACAAAATGTCAGAAAGCTTAAAAATATAAAAGTATGCAATATAAAGCATTATTTACAAGAGAATTACTAAAATTTATTGAATGCTTGTAAACATTCTGATTTACTGAGACATTTGGTATTACCCTGTCATTAGTGACTTATAATTTAGTGAAGAGGGGAAAAGACATATCTATGCAAATAAAATTAGTGTAAGTATATTGATTCATACTAATGAATAAATACAGAAATAAAAATATAATCCTAGTATCAAGAAATGTTGGAATAATTTTTCCATATTGCTTCAACTCTGTTTTAGTTTGTTTCCTTTAAGCGTATCTGAACACTATGCATTTGACACATTGTTATTCCTAATCCACAATCATAGATCAGCAGATCTATGAGAAATTAAGAGGTTGTAGCAAATTTATGGCTCTTTCAATGTGAGAAAATTGGATGTGGCCCAAGGGCACCATCACCACAAAAATAGAATCTCACTTCATCAAAAAGAAATAGGTTTTGGATTCCCTACACATGGCTCTTCTGTCCTTCAATTTGAACCTATAATTAGTATTAGAATTGATAGGAGTATGCCCAAGAGAGTTAGATCTTTGGGCTGTCCATGTGTCTGCTGCAACCTAAATCTCAACAGAGTTGCAACACCTATTTTCCAGTTCATTTGTCTCACACAGGACAACTAACAAAGACATTATGATGGACAACTACCATCCCAAGGAACCGAGAGAGTCTACAATTACAAGCAAGAGAGTCCGTTCCACTGGCCCTATGAGATTGCAGACCCCTCTCAATTAGAGGTGGAGTAGACATCGCCATCCCAGAATCCTCAGGATTGTGGAAAAAACTATTGACTAAAATAGACTTACTGATATTCTACTATAGACTTATTGGGATTATAGCAATGGAAGAAATTATATCATTGATGTGAGGCAGTGGCCTCTGGAGGTTCTGAGGGCAGGGAGAGGGAAAAACAAATGTAATATGGGAGCATTTTTGGGACTTGGGAATAGTCCTGAATGACATTACAATGACAGATACAGGCCATTATATATCTTGCCATAAACTACAGAATTGGGTAGGAGAAAGTGTAAATTATAATGCAAAGTTTAACCCATGATTAGTGGCAATACTCCAAAATGTTTTCATCGGTTGCAATTAATGTACCTCACTAATAAAGGATGTTGTTAATATGGGAAAATGGGTGAGGTGTGGAGAGTGGGGCATATAGGATTCTCCTATATTTTTTAATGTAGCATTTATATAATCTAAGTATCTTTAAAAAATAAAAAAGATTAAAAAAAAGAATTTTAGGTAACAGCATATGACTGATTAGATAGATTATTTGCCCATAGCCATGCCTGGGTACAGGGTAAGAGATGCTGTGCATTTCTTCTTGTTTTTTTTTTTTGTTGTTGTTGTTTGTTTGTTTGTTTTTCAATCATGTCATGAAGCACTATTTTTTATAAAGATAGTTAGATTACATAAATGTTATGCAAAAATTATAGGGGTTCCCATACACCCCACCTCCCACAACACCCACAGCCTCCCACAAAAACATCCTTCATTAGTGTGGCACATTAATTGCAGCTGGTAAACACATCCTGGGTCTTTGCCACTAAGCATGGACAATAGTTCACATTGTAGACCACACTCATTCCCACACAGTTCTGCATGTTATATGATGATAGAAAATGGCCTGTATCTGTCATTGCAATGTCACTCAGGACAATTCCCAAGTCCCCAGAAAAGCCCCTGTATTACAACTGTTTTTCCCTCTCCCTGTCCCCAGAGCCTTCAGTGGTCACTGGCTCCACATCAATGTTGTAATTTCTTCCATTGCTTGAATCACTATATGTCTATAGTAGAATACCAGTAAGTCCACTCTAGTCCATAGCTCTTACCCCATCCTGAGGAGTCTGGGATGGTGATGTCCATTCCACCTCGAATTGAGAGGGGGTTATATCCCATGTATAAGATGGATGGGATTATCCTGCCTGCAGCTGCAGACTCTCCCTATTCCCTGGGATGGCTGTTGTCTATCATCATCTCCTTGTTAGTTGTCCTGGATGAGTCCAATGAGCTGTAGAGTAGGAGTGGCTGCTTCACTGAAGTTCCAGGACCAGCTGGCACATGGACAGCCCAAAGACTCACATTTCTGGATGTACAATTACAAACTCCAGCACCAAGTATAGGTTTGACTAGAAGGTACAGATGGACCATGTGCAGGGAAGACATATTTGGGTCCAACTCTGTCACTCTCAGGAGCAAGAATTCCAAAGTAAGGCCCACTGGCAAGGCACCAAACTCTAGAGCTATCTGCCCTGACATAGGGCCTGGGTGTCTCCAGAACCCTCAGGAGCCCCACTATTTGGTGTGATATCAATTACGGATTCTATGAGATCCTACTGAGGTATGTATAAGCGTTACCTCTGGGATGATATCCCAACACATTTTGAAGAATCTTGGCCATATAAACTCATCTGTCTTTACCTTTTCCCCCTTGTATTCAAGGCCTTTTTCCAGTGGCATTGCCACTTGGCACTTGGTAGCAATCCCTTCATGCCAGGGAGGCTCATCCCCAGGAGTCATATCCCAAGCCGGGAGGAAGGTAATACATTCATATGCTAAGTTTGGCTTAGAGACAGGCCACATTTGAGCAACAAGGAGGCTCTCAGGAGGCAACCTTAGGCACCTCATAACAATAGGCTAAGTTTTTATTTCAAGAGCAAAGACTCATAAGGCTAGTCATCAATATTAAGAGCCCATCAGTGGATCATCCTCCTTCACCAGTCACTGCTCCTGCACTTGGGGGAATGTTTCTGCTCCCTTAGAGAATGTGGCAGAGCTCTCAAGGATGGGAATTCAGTATTCTCTCATCTATTATGTGATTCTCCACCCACTGTGAAAATGCCCCATGAACATTTGAATCTTTTATATACCTTATATTTATGCTCAGGTGAGCTTCCTCCCATGCATCCCCCATCCCTGACACCCCACACCAATGATCATCCCCTGCCCTAGTTGTAACCCTTCTGTTATCCAAAGATTCTTCAAAGATGAAGCCAAACAATAGCTGAATACAATTAATAGGAAAATGAAATAATAATGATAAGTTTAAATGTAAGAGATAAAATACATAAAAATCTCAAAAAAAAACCCTAAAAATAAAATAAAATTAAAAGATTGGGATTTTTTAACAAATGGAAAAAATATATATATATATTGACCTATTGCCTTTCATCACTGCAATATCGGTGTCCAGTCTGTACCGTGGCACCTTTCCCCTCTCATTCCCTAGTGTCTTACTATATTTCATTTTGTTTTCAAAGAAGTTTTAGGTCACAGCAAAGTCACACACAGAATATAGGAGACTCTCATATACCCAACATCCTCTCCCTTTCCTCCCCACCCCCCCATATCAATTCTGTTTTATATGTGGATTGTAGCATTGTTAAAACTGATATACAAATAGTGAAACATAGCTACTCATCATTGTCAATGGTTTACACTATTGTTTACATTTTAGACCATACACTTTTATAAATCTTGATGATATTTACCATGTCCTGTGTCCATCACTGTATGGTAATAAAAAAACACTTCTACTGACCAATAAATACCACCTGATTGATCTATTCTATTCCTCCCATGCCATTGACCGGGGCCCATGACAACCCCCTGGCTTGACTCATTGGTTGACAAGCTTCATGGTTACATGCAACAAGAGGTCTTGACAGGACAAGAGTGGGGATAAATGCCTCAATTCCATTCCCCCAAGAATTAGGTCTCTGAGTGGAGTCACCTGGGCTCAGAAGCAGATAAACTATTTTTTTTAACAATTCAATTTTATTGATACATATTAATAAAGCATACAATCCACCCAAAGTGTAGAATCAATGTTATTTGGTAAAATCTCATACTTGTACATTCATCCTTCATTAGACAATGTTCCTTCTGCATCTATTTTTTGGAAGAGCTTAAGCAGGATTAGTGTTAGCTCTTTTCAGAAAGTTTTGTAGAATTCACCTGTGAAGCCACCTCATCCTGGGATCTTCTTAGTTGGGAGGGTTTGATGACAGAATCTATCTCTTTACTTGTAATAGGACTGTTGAATTCTTCAATTTCTTCTTTTATCAATGAAGACTGCTTGTGAGTTTCTAGGAATTTGTCCATTTCCTCTAAATTATCATTCTTGTTAGCATATAATTTTTCAAAGTAGCCTCTTATGATACTCTTTATTTCTGTGGGTCAGTGGTGATATCTCCTTCCTCATTTCTTCTGTTGTGTATTCGCATCTGTTCTCTCTTTTTCCTTGTTAGTCTGGCTAAGGGTGTGTCAATTTTATTGTTCTTCTAGAAGAATCAGCTTTTTGTTTTGTTTATTTTTTCTAATGCTTTCTTATTTTCTATTTCATTTAGTTCTACTCTAATCTTTGTTATTTCCTTCTTTCTACTTCCTTTGGGATTAGTTTGTTTTTGTTTTTCCAATTCCTCCAGGTGTGCAGTTCAGTCTTCAATTTTAGCTCTTTCTTCTTTTTTGATATAAGCATTTATGGCTATTAATTTTCCACTCAGCACACTGTGGCTGCATCCCATAGGTTTCCATGTGTTGTGTTGTCATTTTCATTCGTTTCAAGGTAGTTACTTATTTCTTTGGAGATTTCATCCTTGACCCACTGGTTGTCTAAGAATGTGTTGTTTATCTTCAATATCTTTGTGCCCAGTCTGGTTCTCAGGCCCTTAGTGATTTCCAATTTCATTCCATTGTGGTTAGAGAAATTACTTTGTATAATGTCAAACTTTCTGAATTCATTGATAGTTGTTCTGTTGCCTAGTATGTGGTCTATTTTGGGTTATGATCCATGTGCACTTGAGAAGAATGTATACCCCACTCTATTTGGGTGTAGCATTTTGTATATGTCTATTAGGTCCATGTTCTCTAATGTGTTATTCAGAGTCTTTGTTTCTTTTTTGATTCTCTGTCAAGAAGTTCTGTCTAACGGTGATAATAGTGTATTAAAACCCCTATTATAATTTTAGAGGCATTTATGTCTTCACTTATTCTTTCCAGTGTTTGCCTCAAGTACTTTGAGGCACCCTAATTAGGGGCATAAATATTTATGATTGTCCTTTCTTCTTGAAAGATTACCACATTTACTAATATATAGTGTCCATCTTTGTCTCTTACAATAGTTTTGAGTTTACAATCTATTTTGTCTGATATTAGTATAGCTACTCCCACTCTTTTTTGAGTGTAGTTTGCTTGTAAAATTGTTTCCCAGCCATTCACTTTCAGCCTTTTTGAATTCCTGGGTCTTAGGTGAGGTTCTTGTAGACAACATATAGATGGGTCATATTTCCTTATCCATTCTCCCAATATGTGTCTCTTGACTGGTGAGTTTAATCCATTAACATTCAGTGTTATTACTCTCAAGGAATTTCTTACATCAGCCATATTTTTTAGGGGGTTTATATATGTCATATGTTATGTTTATTTCTCTTTTTGTCCTTTTAGTTGTTCTTACACACTCCTCCAACTCTATCTCTTCTGTTTTACTTTCAACCTAAAGAACTTCCTTTAGTATTTCTTGAAGGGCAGGTTTCTTATTGGCATACTCTCTTAATTTCTGTTTATTCTGTTTATTCTGATCAATTTGAACTCTCCATCATTTTTGAATGCCAGCTTTGCTGGATAGAGAATTCATGGCTGGAAGTTTTTTTCTTTTAGTACCTTGACTATGTCATACCACTGTCTTCTTGCCTCCATGGTTTCAGATGAGAAATCTGCACTTAATCTTAGTGAGCTTCCCTTGTATGTGATGGTTCTCTTTTCTCTTGCTGCCTTGAGTATTTTCTCTTTGTCTTGAGCATTGGAAATTTTGACAAGTATGTCTTGGAGCAGGCCTGTTGGGATTTATACTGTTTGGGGTGCCCTGTGCTTCCTGGACATGTATGTCCATCTCCCTCAATAGGGTTGGGAAGTTTTCTGCCATTATTTCCTTCAACACTCCTTCTCTTCTTCTGGGATGCCTATAATGCATATGTTTGTGCATTTTGTGTTGTCATTTAAATCCCTAAGTCCGTGCTGGATTTTTTCTATCTGTTCTACTCTCTGTTTGATTTCAGATGTACTCTCTTCCACATCACTAATTCTTCTTTCTGCCTGTTCAAACCTGCTGTTGTGTGATTCCAGTGTCTTTGATTTCTTGGATTGTGCCATTCATCACCGTCATATCTGTTATTATTTTATGTGTGTTTACAATTTCTTTAGTATGTTCTCCCAGTGTCTTCTTTATATCCTTAATCTCTTCTTCACTTCACTAAGTTGGTCCATAATATTTGTTTGGACAGCTTTGATTGGTTGTTCGATGTTCTGCATCTCTTCCTGATTTTTAGTTTGTTCATTGGACTGGTCCATGTCTTCCAGTTTCTTAGTATGATTTGTAATTTTCTGTTGTCCTTTGGTCATCATTTATCTTGAT
Organism: Cabassous unicinctus; assembly: GCA_029593785.1. Classification (NCBI taxonomy): domain Eukaryota; kingdom Metazoa; phylum Chordata; class Mammalia; order Cingulata; family Chlamyphoridae; genus Cabassous; species Cabassous unicinctus. The sequence continues at coordinate 9,557 of JAQZBX010032585.1, forward strand.
GGGTTTATTCGGCTCATTAGTTTCTCTGCTCTAGAGTTTTGTTTAGCTACTGGTTTTGTGTGTGCGTTAGGTATTCTCTTTGACACTTTGTTCTTCTTGTTCTATTTCCTTGTTGTTTTCTATGTTCCCTTGGAGGAAAATTATTAGGGCTAGAGAAATTGAAAGATGTAAGAAAAGAAAAAAGATAATAGAAATAATAATAAAAGTTAGAAGAGGGGCTGTATAAGACTTAGTAAAATGAATATTTTACTCATGTCATCAGTGTAGAAGACCAGAATGATGAGGAGAGACAGAAAGAGAAAAGAAAGGACTGAAAGAAAAAAGTTAATAAAAAGAAAAAGAAAACAGAATAGACAAGATAGAAATCGAAGCCAGTAAAGTTGAGGACTAATAAAAAAAAAGTTGAAACGTAAACACCATAACAGAAAGCAGAAGATAGATAGATGAAGGAAGGAAAAGAAATAGCATTTGTAGACAAAATCAGTATACACAGAAAGTGGGAAATGAAGGAAGGAGAAGCATAGCAAAGATGAAACAAACTAGCAGCACCTAATTTTTAAAAAAAGAGGGGGGAGGAAAGACGAAAGAAAAGCAGGAAACCAAGCAACAACAAAAACAACAAAAACCCAAACAAACACACAAGCAAGCAGTCAAATAAAGCTAAGAAAGAACAGTGTTCCTTCTTCAGCCCTTGTGGAGCCTCTGAGGCTGCCTGTGTTCATCCATCAGTTACTTTGCAGGCTTCACCCTGCATGTTTTGAGGTGGGTTTTAGTGAGTAAACTAAGTTAAAATTTTTTAAGTAATTTTTTTTTTTTTTAGAAAAATAAGGGACCCAAAAGAACTTAGTACAAAAATAACGTCGATGTTTTCCCTGTCCTACAGTATTAGCTCGATGTTAGATATCCCTGTGGATCCCCACTCTTAGAGGAGTCAGGACTCAAACCAGGGACCTCATACATTCAAGGCAGAGATTCCTTCAATGAGCTCCCCCTCCAACTGCGTCACCCACCTCTTCAGAAAGCTACTCAATCCCTTTTCCCCAGGCAGATTTTACTCTCCTCATGCAGCTGGATTCAGCAGGCTGTATGAGCAGATCCCCCCTCCGCTCTCCTGGTCAGGTTAAGTTCCCTTTTGAAATGGGACCCTGATGAGTGAGTACTCCACATGGAAGTGATTTTTCAAGCCTCTTCTAGACCACCCTGTCCTCCCAGGGGACATAAATAGGCTGTTGAAAACTTATTAAGTGTTTCCCACTGACTGACTCCCTTAGCAGAGTTGAAATTCTTATAGTCCTCAGCATGGAATTATTAAATTGGCTGACTCTGTCCTCTCTCATGCCAAGCCTCTGTATCTCAGGGTGGTTCAGTAAATCAGACTTCCTCAGCAGATTGACCTCTCTCCTCAGCCTGGTGCCACTTTGAGCCAGCTGGTGTGCTCCCAAAATCTCTAAGGGGGTCCAGGCAAACAAACCCACAGAAAGGAAACCCCTCTCTGCCCCTTCCTAGAACACTCCCACTCTTGGAGAATGCTCCCTTTTGCTGGATGGCTGGTGGAAGTTGGGGCTCACCCTAACTCTTTGTCCTAAGGGTGGTGCTTAGCCTTCTGTGATTTCCACGGGGCTAAAAACTCACGGTTTTACCTTGAGCAATCTATCTGTCTGTCCAGCTCCCTCCAGATCAATGCCTCAAAGGCTTATGCTCTGTGGGCTCCCAGAACAACTCACTTGGGCTGGATCCTGTCCCTAATCAGCTGTCTTTTGCAAGAGAGATGGTGAGTGCCCAATTAAACCAACACCTTCTTGCCCCAGACTCTCTGTATTTATTCTTTATGTCTAATTCATCAGAGGTGTTATTTACATCACACAGCACAGGGTTAAAGAAAAAATTTTGAGCAAGGAAGAGAGAGATTTAAATTCTCTACAGCAAAAAAATGTTTGAATATTACATGACTATTTCTGGAAATAAATACCCGAAAGGAATTTTTCATTTTAAAAAATAACACATCCTGAAAAGTGCAAATAATATTTGTGCAGTTTTACAATATATTATAAAACAATCACTCATTTCATGAGTTCATTTTTTAATGTTACATTAAGTACCCATTCCTTTTAATATATTTTTCATATGATATATGCAATCCTAAAAATATAGGTTAGTTTCACATCTGAAATTTATGGAAATGCACTTTATAGGATATCTTTTTTCATGACATTCATTCCACTTAATACTATGTGTTCTTACACTTGAGTATATTTGTAGTTAATTCTTTTTCAAAGTTGTATAGTTTGATATGAATATACTAAAACTATTAATTTATTCTGATGGTGATGTGAAAGACAAATCAGGTAGAGGCAGCAGACTATGGCATTTCATTTGGGAAACCAAAGTTTTGCTACAGCAAAAGAAACCAGAATGGAAGCAACTTCAGGATCCTAGGAATGGTGAATGATATTTATAGACATAAAAAGGAAGGAAATCAGCTTGACTCCTAGTGATTAGATAAGAATTTGTCCATGTTATAGGGGTGGGTTTAGTGCAGGTAGGTTGTATTTGATATTGGGCCAAAGGGATAAACTGAGAGATTGATTGGCTATCTGAGTGAGCTGCCTTCTGCTTTGGTGGAGATATCATATTTCAAAAGATAAAGAAGAATCTCAAAAGGGCATGGGATCCACCCAGGGCTTTCTCTACACAGTTTTATCAGTGATGGACATTTGGGTATATTCCAGTGTGTGGCTAATTTGAATAATAATGAACAATAATGTACATTTAATCTGAATATACAATTTGCGTGTGAACCACATATAAGCACCCATGTCAAAATGACATGTGGATAGAATAGAATTTAATAGACAATGGCACATATTCAAAGCAGTAGGACCAATTTATATTTCAGTTTTCCATTGTTCCTCATTTATCAAAATATGCAGTTTTCAGAGTTGATTTTAAGGAAACCTGAAACTGTGTCATGACATTTCACTGTGGATTTCATTGGCACACTTTTTATTCTTAAAGACTCCGAGTATACCTTTTCGTATATGTGTTTTGAGTGCCTCCTTTGAGAAGTGTAAGTTCAATCCTTCTAGCCATTCTTCTCTTGTTTGTATGGCTCTATCATTACAGTTTTTTTAAAGGTGTTTATATTTTGCAGCTGAGGTGTTTCTTGGTTAAAATCTCAGTGAATACTTTTCCTATTTTCTCCCTTATAATTGCCTATGGTGTCTTTTGTGAATAAGTTATTTATTTTGTTGTAGAAAATCTGCCAATGTTTTCCTTTTAGAAACTTTTTGGGCCATGTATAATAAACCTTTTCTTAATTATATATCAAGAAAGAATTCTTCCTTATCACCTTCTAAATAATTCATAGCTTTATTTTGTAAGTTTAGCTCTATAATATACCTAGAATAATTTTAACTTGTGAATGAAAAAGAGGGACTATTTCATTTTATCTCATAGCTACACAATTGTCTGAGTACCACTTTTGAGAAGATTGTCCCATTTCTCCTATGTGACTACACATGTATTTGACAATCAACTGGGGATTCAGTGTCTCTTTAATTAAATATTTCTGTGAGTTCTGTTTCATTCAAATATCTACTAGTCCATTCCTGGACCAAAACAACACTGTTTTAAATTGTAAGTCTTGAGATGTGAATACTTATTCCACCCAGCTGTATAGTCATCATCCATATCACTGCATATAACTTTTATAATTAGTTTGTAAATGTAATCTGCTACAATTTTCATTGAAAGATAATTGAGTCCATTAAAATTTTGGGAAGACTGAGAGTTTTATAACATGAAGTCTTGCAGTTAAAGAATGTTTCTCAGTAATGTTTTATGGATTTACCGTTTGGATTATATGAATATTTGTTCATATTAAGTATTTTTGTATATTGTATGTTTGTAAAGTTCATGATGTTAAGCAGTTTAATCTAATTATTTGACTTGGAATTCTGTTGGTAATCATTTATAAAATTGGTTTGATTTTATGAAAAGATTTTTCATGAGGTATTTTAGTCAAAATCTTTTTTTTTTTAATTTTCTATGCCCACAAACATATTTTATATATAAATGACAATTTGAATTTCTCTTTTTCATCCTTATTCTGTTGTGATTTTTTAAAATTTATTACCTGTTTGTTACCTCAAATACCTCTATTAACATGTTAACTAGAAATGATGATAATGGGCAAATTCGCCATACATAGAGAGTTTGCTGAAAGATTTTCTTGTATTCATGCCCCATTTTTAAAAAATATTCCCTCTATTCTTAGTTTGATAAGATTGTATACAGTAAAAAAATGGCTTTTTTATCAAATATTTTTATTCATATTCAGAAATTATCAATACTGTTGCCTTTGTTCTATTAATGTTGGGAATTATTTGGGTTGAATTCCAATGTAAAAACAACCATTGAACTAATTTATTCATGAATGACAACAAAACAAATTAAGCCATATTATTCTTTTCACATAATGTAAGATATTTATAAATAATATATTTTTTAGTTTACTTTTATTGATATTTATACAGATTTCTAATTCTCTCCATCTCTGACTTTTCTACCAGGTCCATAAAAGTATGGGAATGATTTGTGTTATATATTCTATATTTCCATTCAATAATAGACATTACAGAAATTTTCAGATTTTAAAAGAATGTTGATAGAACTTGTGATTGAACTAATCACTGCAGGGAGGCTTTCATGGTTTGAGTTAGTCAATTAGGCAGGGAACCAAACTGAAGCTAGCATTCAATCCTTTATTCAATTACTGCAACAATGCAAGCAAAAGACAAAAGAAAACAGTGCCATTTCCCTAGTGCTCCATTTTTCACTATGGAACAGCACTGGTCATGGGTCACATGACATGTAGAGCAGATGACAGGCATCATGCCTCTTCTAAGCAGCAGCAAATAGGCTCCATTATTTTGATGGTCCTAGAAGGGAAACAAAAGGATGAAGAGAGCTAGAAATGGAAAAGTACTGAGTCAGAGTGGGGATAAATGCCTCAATTCCATTCCCCCAAGAATTAGGTCTCTGAGTGGAGTCACCTAGGCTCAGAAGCAGATATACTATTTTTTTTAACAATTCAATTTTATTGATACATATTAATAAAGCATACAATCCACCCAAAGTGTAGAATCAATGTTATTTGGTAAAATCTCATAGTTGTACATTCATCCATCATTCGTTATTAGATCATTATCTTTTTTTTAAATAATAATTTTATTTTTTTTAAAAGATACTTAGATTACATAACTCTTAAACAAAATTTGTAGGGATTCCCATATGCCCCACCTCCCACTCCTCCCACAACCTCCTACATAAACATCCTTCATTAGTGAGGCACATCATCTACAGTGGATATACACATCTTGGGGCTTTGCCACTAAGCATGGACCATAGTTCACATTGTAGACCACGCTCTCTCACACACAGTTCTGTATGTTATATAATGATATAAAATGGCCTATATTTGTCATTGCAATGTCACTCAGAATAATTCCCAAGTCCTGAAAAAGCCCCTGTATTACAACTGCTTTTCCATCTCCCTGCCCCTAAAGCATCCAGTGGCCACTGGCTCCATATTAATGTTGTAATTACTTCCATTGCATGAATCACAATATGTCTATAACAGAATACCAGTAAGTCCACTCTAGTCCATAGCTCTTCCCCCAATCCTGCGGAGTCTGAGATGGTGATGTCCACTCCACCTCCAAGTGAGAGGGGGCTTATAACTCATGGATACGATGGATGGGATTATCCTACCTGCAGCTGCAGACTCTCTCCATTCCCTGGGATGGTTGTTGTCCATCATCATCTCCCTACCAGGTTTCCAGGGTGAGTCCATTGAGTGTAGAGTAGGAGTTGCAGCTCCACCGAGATTCTGGGTCCAGCTGGCACATGGAAAGCCCAAAGACTATAGTCTCTGGAAGTACACCAACAAACTCCGGCACCACATATAGGTTTGACTAGAAGGTACAGATGGACCATGTGCAGGGAAGACATATTTGGGTCCAACTCTGTCACTCTCAGGAGCAAGGATTCCAAAGTAGAGCCCACTGATAAGGTGCAAAACTCTGGGTCTATCTGCCCTGATATAGGACCTGGGTGTCTCCAGAGCCCTCAGGAGCCCCTCTGTTTGGGGTGTATCCACATTGGAAGCCTATGAGGTCCTACTGAGATGTGCATAAGCATTACCTCTGGGATGACCTCCCGACTCACTTTGAAGTCTCTTAGCCATATTAACTCATTTGCCTTTACCTTTCTCCCCTTTTTTTCGAGGTCTTTTTCCAGTTGTATTGCCCATTGGCACTTGTTAGTAATCCCTTGTGGGCAGGAAGCCTCATCCCCTCCCAAGCTGGGAGGAAGGTAATGCATTCATATGCTGAGTTTGGCTTAGAGAGAGGCCACATTTAAGCAACAAGGAGGATCTCAGGAGGTAACCCTTAAGCACCCCATAAAAATAGGCTAAGTTTCTATTTCAAGAGTCAAGACTCATAAGGCTAGTCATCAATAACAAGAGACCATCAGTGGATCATCCTCCTTTGCCAGACACCATCCCTGCACTTGGGGGACTGTTGCAACTCCCTTGGAGAATATGGCAGAGCTGTCCAGGATGGAAATTCAGTTTTCTCTCATTTATTGAGTGGTTCTCCATCCACTGTGACCATGCCCTGTGAGCATTTGAACAATTTTATATACCTTGTATATATGATCATTTGAATTTCCTCCCATGCATTCCCCATCACTGATACCCCCCACCAACGATCCTCTCCTGCTCAAGTTGTCACCCTTCTGTGATCCAAACCTTCTTTAAAGATGAAGCCAATAAAATAGCCAAATACAATTAATAGGAAAATGAAATAATAATGATGTTTAAATGTAAGAGATAAAATACATGAAAACTTAAAAATAAAAATAAAGTAAAATTAAAGGATTGGGTTATTCAAAATATGAGAAAAAAATTTAAAATTTTTTTGACATTTTGCCTTTTATCACTGCACTATTGGTGTCAAGTCTGTACCGTGACACCTTCCCCCTCTCACTCCCCAGTGTCTCACTATTTTTAATTTAATTTTCAAAGAAATTTTAGGTCACAGCACAGTCACACACCAAATACAAGACACTTTCACATACCCAACCTCCTCCCACTTTCCTCACCCCATATTAAAACCCTTTTGTATGTGGATGGTAGCATTGTTTTAACTGATATACAGATGGTGAAACACAGCTACTAAACATGGTCAATGGTTTACAGTATGGTTTACATTTCAGATCATACACTTTTATAAATTTTGATGATATTTAAAATGCCCTGTGTCCATCAATGTCAGGTAATGAAAAACATTTCCACTGATGACTAAATTCCCCTGTTTGATTTATTCTGTTCCTCCTTCCCCATACCCCCAGGTCCCATGACGACTCCCTGGCTTGACTCATTGGATGACAAGATTCATAGTTACATGCAAAAAGAGGTCATGACACACTGGTTTGTCCTCCACTATTAGGAACCACCTTGCTCTTCAGAGATGCCCACCTGTTTATTTCTGCTCTCCCCTCAGTATCCTGGGTATTGTAACACACCCTTTCCAATGTACCCACCTGTCAACCCTGCACCACCCAACCCAATATATCACTACCCTCCTGTCCTATCCCTTCAATACACAGCTACACTCTATCACTTTACCATACGTTAAGTCCATATGGGTGATGGCTCAAAACTTTCTCTTTTCTTTCCCTTTCTTGTACACCTATCTTTCAGACAAGAATTTTCAGAGACTGCTCAATTTCCTTAATTCATATCGTGAGGTCATGTACTGTTCATCCTCAATGCCTAGCTTGCTTCACTCAACATAAGGTCGTCCAGATTCATGCATGCTATCCTGTGTGTTAGCACTTTATTCCTTCTTACAGCTGAGTAATATTCCATTGTATGTTTATACCACATTTGTTTATCCATTCAACTGTTGATGGGCACCTGGGTTGATTCCAAATTTTGGCAATAGTGAACAATGCCACTATGAACATATGTGTGCATATATCTGTTCATGTCTTTGCTTTCAGTTCTTCTGGGTATATACCCAGCAGAGGAATCACTGGATCATATGGAAGACCTTGAGTTAGATTTTTCAGGAACCACCAAACTGTCCTCCACAGTGGCTGGACCATTCCCCAATCCCACTAGCAGTGGATGAATGTTCTCATTCCTACACATCCTCTCCAACACATATAGTTTTCTGTTTTTTTAATAGCTGCCATTCTAATGGGTGTAAGATGGTGTCTGAATGTAGTTTTCATTTACATTTCTCTAATACCTAGAGATGTCAAGCATTTTTTCCTCTGCTTTTTAGCCATTTGTATCTCTTCCTTGGAGAAGTGCTTTTTCAGGTCACTTGCTCATTTTTTAAATGGGTTGTTAGTCTTTTTATATTCAATTTGTAGGATTTCTTTATATATGAAGGATATTAGGCTTCTATCAGATATATGGTTGCCAAATATTTTCTCCCATTCTGTAGGCTGCCATTTTTTTTTCTTGATAACATCCGTTGAGGTGTAAAAGTTTTTAACTTTAAGGAGATCCCATTTTATATTTTTTCTCGTGCTGCTCATTCTTTGAGTGTGAAGTTCATGAAAACATTTTCTACTACAAGGTCCTGTAGATGCTTCCCTACATTATCTTCCAAGGTCTCTATGGTCTTTGCTCTTATATTTAGATCTTTGATCCATCATGAGTTGATTTTTGTATAAGGTGTGAGACGGTGTTCCTCTCTCTTTCTTTTGGATATGGATATCCATTTCTCCATGCAACACTTGTTGAAGAGGCCATTCTTTCCCTATTCAGTGGACTTGGTGGCCTTTTCTCATATCAGAAGAATGTATAAGCAAGGAGGTATATCAGGACTCTCAATTTGTTTACATTGGTCAATGTGTCTATCCTTGTGTCATTACCATGTGGTTTTCACCACTGTAGCTTTGTAGTATGTTTTAAAGTCAGGTAGTGTGATACCTCCAACTTCAGTTTACTTTTTCAATATATCTTTGGTGATTCAGGGACTCTTACCTTTCTAAATAAATTTTGTATTTAGTTTTTCAAAATCCTTAAAAAATAGTGTTGATTTTATTGGGATTGCGTTAAATCTGTAGATTAGTTTGGGTAGGATAGACATCTTGATGATGTTCAGTCTTCCTATCCATGAACAGGGATTATTCTTCCATTTACTTAAGTCTTCTTTGATTTCCTTTAAGAATGTTGTGTAGTTTTCTGTATATAAGTCCTTAACATCTTTAGTTACATTTATTCCTAGGTATTTGATTCTTTTAGTTACTATTGTAAATGGTATTTTTTTCTTGCTTTCCTCCTCAGATTGCTCGTTATTGACATACAGAAATGCCACTGATTTTTGAGCATTGATTTTATAACCTGCAATGTTACTGAACTCCTTTATAACTTTTAGAAGTTTTGTTGTAGATTTCTCAGGGCTTTCTATGTATAGGATCATGTCATGTGCAAACAATGAAATTTTTACTACTTCTTTTCAGTTTGGATGCCTTTTATATCTTTTTCTTGCCTCAGTGCTAGAGTAAGAACTTCTAAGACAACGTTAAATAGGAGTGGTGATAGTGGGCATCCTTGTTTCTGATCTCAGAGGGAAGGCTTTTAGCATTTCACCCTTTGAAGATGATGTTACCTTTAGGTTTTTCATATATATCCTTTATCATATTCAGAAAGTTTCCTTCTATTCCTATCTTTTGCAGTGCTTTTATCAGGAAAGTTTGCTGTATTTTGTTGAATGCTTTTTCTGCATCTACAGAGATGATCATGTGATTTTTTTTCTTTCAATATTTTAAGTGGTGTATTACATTGATTGATTTTCTTATGTTGTACCATCCTTGCATACCTGGGATGAATCCCACTTGGTCATGGTGTATAATTCTTTTGATATGTTGTTGAATGCTATTAGCAAGCATTTTGTTGATGATTTTAACATCTAGGTTCATTAGAGAAATTGGTCTGTAATTTTCCTTTCTTGTGGTATCTTTGTTTGGCTTTGGTATTAGGGTAATGTTGGCATCATAGAATGAATTAGGCAATGTTCCTTCTTCTTCTATTTCTTGGAAGAGCTTAAGCAGAATTGGTGTTAGCTGTTTCCAGAATGTTAGGTAGAATTCACCTGTGAAGCCATTTGGTCCTGGGCTCTTCTTAGTTTGGAGGTTTTTGATGACTGAGTGTATCTCTTTTCTTGTAATTTGACTGTGGCATACATCAATTTCTTCTTTCATCAATGTAGACTGTTTTTGAGTTTCTAGGAATTTGTCCATATCCTCTAAATTCTCTAATTCTTGTTGGCATGTAATTTTTCAAAGTATCCTCTAATGATACACTTTATTTCAGTGGGGTCAGTAGTGATATCCCTTTTCATTCCTTATTTTTGTATTTGCATCTGCTCTCTCCTTTTCTTTGTTAGTCTGGCTAAGGGTTTGTCAATTTTATTGATCTTCTCAAAGACCAGCTTTTGTTTTTTTTTTAATTTTTTCTAGTGCTTTCTTATTTTCTATTTCATTTAGTTCGGCTCTAATCTTCGTTCTTTCTTTCTTTCTACTTCCTTTAAGGTGAGTTTGTTGTTGTTTTTCCAATTCCTCCAGGTGTGCATTTAGGTCTTTAATTTTAGCTCATTCTTCTTTTTTAATATTTGCATTTATAGCTATGAATTTCCCTCTCAGTACAACTTTGGCTGTATCCCATTGGTTTTGTTATGTTGTGTTGTCATTTCCATTCAATTCAAATTAGTTACTGAATTCTTTTGAGATTTCCTCCTTGACCCACAGTTTTTCTAAGAGTGTGTTGTTTAGCTTACATATCTTTGTGCCTAATCTGGTTCTCTGGCCATTACTGATATCCAATTTCATTCCATTGTGGCCAGAGAAGTTACTTTGTAAAATCGCAATCTTTCTGAATTCATTGAGAATTGTTCTCTGACCTAGCATGTGGTCTATCTTGTAGTATGATCCATGTGCGCTCGAGAAGAATGTATATCTTGCTGTATTTGGGTGAAGCATTCTGTATATGGCTATTAGGATGAGGTCCTCTAATGTAATATTCAGAGTCTTCATTTCTTTATTGATTCTCCGTCTCGATGTTCTATCTAATGGTGATAATGGTGTATTAAAGTCCTCCACTATAATTGTAGAGGCATTTATTTCTCCACTTAATTTTTCCAGTGTTTGCCTCATGAATTTTGAGGCACTCTGATTAGGTGCATAAATATTTATGATTGTTCTCTCTTCTTGAAATATTACCCGCTTTACTAATATATAGTGTTCATCTTTGTCTCTTACAATAGTTTTGCATTTAAAGTCTATTTTGTCCGATGTAAGGACAACTACTCCTGCCCTTTTTTGGTTATTGTTGGTTTGTAAAATTGTTTTCCAGTCATTCACTTTCAGCCTCCTTGAATCCCTGTGTTTAAAGTGGGTTTCTTGCAGAGAACATATAGATGGGTCATATTTCCTTATCCATTCTGCCAATCTGTGTCTCTTGACTGGTGAGTTAAATCTATTAAGATTCCGTGTTATTACTCTCAATGAATTTCTTACATCAGCCATATTTTCTTTGGGTTTAGGTATGTCATATGTTGTTTTTATTTCTCTTTTTGTCTTTTTAGTTGCTCTTACATTCTCCTCCAACTCTTTCTTTCCTGTTTTTTTTCTTTCAACCTGTAGAACTTCCTTTAGTATTTCTTGAAGTGCATGTTTCTTATTGGCATATTCTCTTAATTTGTGTTTATCTGTGAATATTTCAAACTCTCCATCATTTTTGAAAGCCAGGTTTGCTGCATAGAGAATTCGTGGCTGGAAGTTTTTTTCTTTGTGTACCTTGACTATGTCATACTACTGTCTTCTTGCCTTCATGGTTTCAGATGAGAAATCAGCACTTAATCTTATTATGCTTCCCTTGTATGTGATGGTTTTCTTTTCTCTTGCTGCCTTGAGCATTTTCTCTTTGTCTTGAGCATTGGACATTTTGATAATTATATGTCTTGGAGTAGTCCTGTTAGGATTTGTACTATATGGGGTTCCCTTGTTTCCTGGACATGTACATCCATCTCCCTCAATAGGGTTGGGAAATTTTCTGCCATTATTTTCTTCAACACCCCTTCTGTTCCCTTTCCCTTCTCTTCTCCTTCTGGGATGCCTATAATGCATATATTTGTGCATTTTGTGTTGTCAGTTAAATCCTTAGTCCCTGCTGGATTTTTTCTATCTTTTTTATCTGTCTGTTCTGACTGTCTTCCACATCACTAATTCTTTCTTCTCCCTGTTCAAACCTATTTTTATGTGAATCCAGCTACTTTTTGATTTCTTGGATTGTGCCATTTATCACCATTATATCCATTATCTTTTTATGTATGTTTACAATTTCTTCAGTATTTTCTCCCAATTCTTAATATCCTTATTCTCTTCCTTCTCTTCATTAAGTTGGTCCATGATAAATTTTTGGACAGCTTTGATTCATTTTTCAATGTTCTGCATCTCTTCCTGGTTTTTAGCTTGATCATTGGAATGGTCCATATCTTCCTGTTTCTCAGTATGGTGTGTAATTTTTTGTTGCCCTCTGGTCATCATTTTATCTTGATGGATTTATTCAGTTGATTAGCTTCTCTCTGCTCCAGAGTTTTATTTAGCTGGTGGTTCTGTGTGTGTGTTAAATTTTCTCTTTAACACTTTTTTCTTCTTATATTTCCTTGCTTTTTTTTATGTGCCCTTGAAGGCAAAAGATTAGGGCCAGAGGAATCGAAAGAGGTAAGAAAGGAGAAAGGATACTAGTAATATTGACAAAAGTTAGAAGAGTGGCTGTTTCAGACTTAGTAAAATGAATATTTAACTCATGTAGGCAGTGTAGAATAATGGGGGGGGGGAGTGGAGTACTTATAATGGAATGAGAAACCAACTAGAGAAAATATTTAGAATGATTTAAAAGGCCAGAATGATGAGGAGAGATGGAAAGAGTAAAGAGAGGGTTGAAAGGAAAAATTTAATAATAATATTAAAAAAGAAAACAGAATAGATGAGATAGAAATCAACACCCTTGAAGTTAAGGACTAATGAAAGAGGTGGAATGTAAGGACCACAACAGAAAGCAGATGGTGGAAAGATGAAGGAAGGAAAAGCTATAGTGTTGTTAGACAAAGTTAATATACACAGAGAATGGAAAATCAAGGAAGAAGAAGCACAGCAAAGAAGAAACAAGGCAGCAGCACCTAATTAAAAAAAAAAAGAGAGAGTGGGGAGGGAAGAGGAAATAAAAGCAAGAAACAAACAAAAAAGAAATAGCAACACAAGCATGCAGTCAAACAAAGCTAAGGAAGAACAGCATTCCTTCTTGGGCCCTTATGGAGCCTCTCAGCCTGTGTCCATCAATCAATTGCCCTGCAGCTTTCTCTCTGCAGGTTTTTAAGCAGATTTTAGTGATTAAATCAAGTTAAAAAAAATTTCTTTGAAGAAATAAGGGACCCAAAAGAAGCCTCTTCTGGACCACCCCATCCACCGAGAGGACTCTAAATAGGCTCATGGAAACTTATCAAACACTTCCCAATGCCTGACCCTCCCAGGGGAACTGAGTCTCTGACACTAAGTGTGGAATTATAAAATTGGCTGGTTCCACCCCCTCCTGGTCCAAGCCTCTGTGTCCCATGACTGTCAGGTAAATCAGGCTCCCTCAACAGATTCACCTCTCCCCTCAGCCCGGCATCACTTCTAGCCGGCTGGTTTGCTCCTAAAATGCTGCAAGTGGGACCAGGCAGCCAAACTGACAGAAAAAGACCCCTCTCACCCTTTGCCAGTACCCTCCTACTCTCGGAGAGTGCTCCCTCTCACCAGGTTGCCGGGAGGGTGGGGCTTAGCCATCTGCATCCATGATTTCTAGCAAGGGAAAAAACTCACAATTTTATGTTAAACAGTCCACCTCACTGTCCAGCTCCCTCTAGATTGATGTCCCCAAGGTTCTTGCTCTGCAGGCTTCCAGAAGAGACCACCAGGGCAGAATTCTATCCCCAATCAGCTATCTTTCATGAGAGAAATGGTGAGTGTCTGCCTAAACTGACACCATCTTCCCCCGTATCTATCCAGATATACTATTAATATGGCTGGCTGGGAACTTAGTTCTTGACTGCAACTCCCTCCAGAAAACTGCAACACACTGTTCAACCACATCTGAAGTGGGTAGAGCAGCTTCCCTCCATGACACCTTCTAGGCAAAACATTGTAATTGCCTATGATGTGGCCAGAAAGATCACACATAAGATTTATCCTGGAGCCAGAGTCCTCAACTCCACCCCTTCATTATTCAGGGCCCAAATGAAATGCACATGCACCTCCAGAATGAATTGGAATGACAGACATTGGGAAGCTGTGCCCAGAAGCATTTAACCATTATGAGGCAACAGTGGGTCATGCATATGATTGAAATCACTCCAAGAAGGATGATCAAGCCTGTTTGGATATGTGAATGTAGTCATGAGACTCAAACATTTCCAAATCTGGAAAATATATCCCATATCCCATAGGACATATTCTAGAGAGTCAAGAGAAATTCTGTCTAAGCCTCATAATGGACTGTTCTAATTTGCCAGTTTAATTGATCCAGATACAAAAAGAGGTGTTGGCCATCCAACAGAACGATTCTTGGCTGACCAGTAGAAAATTGTGGGCTATTCTGTTAGGTAGCACTACACAGGCTAAGGAGTTGAACCTGGTCTGCTGTGCCTCCAAAGCTGAGGTAGCATATTTAATAATCTAAATGAAGCTCAATAACAGGTTCTGTACAGCCTTTTCTATTTGGGTGACTCTGACAGTGGTAATATCACATAATCTACTAAGGGTAGGGCAAGTGTGGAAGAGGAGAAGGCCATTACTCTCCTAGGCAAAATAGCTCCAATAATGGATATCTCCCTCCTTCTCCAGATTTTTAATTATCCCTATCTTTGACAAAAGTGTGTTGACTTTTAGGGAGGCATTTAATTCTTGAGTATTAGTCTAGTCCAGTTGTGGCATTAGATCAGGTCCAAATTCATACAATAAGTGTGTGTCAGGTCCCAGGAAAATCCATAGTTAGAAAAATGTCCATTGGTTTTATTCAGTGACACAGCGGTCATATGTTTATCTGTAGAATTGGATGGTGGGTGACATATCCATCAGTTCATCAAATTCAGTATGGTGGTGACTGCCTAGAATAATAATACCAAACAGTTTGGTGAGGCAGGAGTCATGTAGGCTACTCTGTGGGAGTGAGTGAAGAAAGGTTAGATTCTCCTCTCTTCTCCTACATATCTGGGTTGATGAGTCTGAAAGTGTTCATGTCCTTTTTGTCACTGTGACTTCTTCCCATCAGGTGGAATGGGCAAGAATAGTGCTTTCAATCCATCCCACAGGGAATAGGCCTCAAATATTTTGGCATGGGTGCTTTTATGCTTCAGTAAATTTTTCTATTCTACATCCTGATACCCATCACGTAGCTACTGGGGCAAAACAACAGGGTCACCTCAAGAAAAATTTTGGATAAAATATCTCAAATTAATGGCCTTCATTTTCAAGGTCCTTCTAGGCAAAATCTCTGCTCTGCATCCAGAAGGATAGGTGGGGGAGGTTACTTTCTCCCGCCTCTTTCAGTTTAATAGCCATCCTGTTCTTACAGCAATTTGAGTCTTCAGAAAGGGGTCAAAGGGAATGGAAGGCACTTGCAGATACCCCACAGAGAATGAGGTATCAATAGTTACAAATAAATGTGTACAATCGAAGGAAAGGCTTAGACACCTGGTCAAATATGTGGCAGAAATGTTATATAAGTTTTTGGGAATTGCTACATTGAGACACCAGAATTCTCACTAGTCAATGCAAGGGTTGTTTTTCCCATTTGCCACTTAATCTTTTCCTTTAAACTTACATCAAAATTTTCAGCTTCCACTGTGGCTTGAGAAATCTATTGTATGACCTTTAATTGGACCCATTGATGTGTAACTTGGGCTGGAAATCCAGACATTTCAGATACAATGTGCTCAGGGAATCTGAACAGGAAACAAATGTAGTCTTGTAAGACTGGACAATATGGCCTGAATCAGTGAATGTATAGGGATGGCTAAGCAAAATCCAAAGAAAGGGTCAACTGCAGACAGAATCAAACAGCATCTTCTGGTTGTGATGAAAGGCCCAATAAAGTC
>JAQZBX010032586.1:0-25787 GCA_029593785.1 Cabassous unicinctus
ATGGTTATTGTCCATCATCATTTCCTTGTTAGTTGTCCTGGGTGAGTCCAATGAACTGGTGAGTAGGTGTTGCAACTCTGTTGAGATTCAGGAATGAACTGCCAGATGGAAAGCCTAAAGATTTAAGAATGTGGTCTACAATGTGAACTATGGTCCATGCTTAATAGCAAAGCCCCAGGATGTGTTTATCAATTGTAATTAATGTTCCACTCTAATAAAGGGTATTTATGTGGGAGGTTGTGGGACATGGGGGAGGTGGGGTGTATGGGAATCCCTATATTTTTTGTGTAACATTTATGTAATCTAAGTATCTTTTAAAAAATAAAAAAAATTTTCAAAAAAGAACTAATTATAAGTTCTTAGAACAAAATTTGGGGAAATCCATTCAAGAACTTGTAATTCAGAATTGTTTCTTACATTAAAAACACAAGGAAGAAAAGAAAATATATAGTAAAAGTATAATTCATCATATGATAACTTTGTGCACCAAAAGATATTATCAAGAAAGTGAAGGACAAATATTGCATGGCCTCACCAATAGGAACTAAATATGAAGAATAAATACTTGGAGTTAAAACCAGGTTAAAGTTATTAAGAGATAAGAGGAGGTCTGGGAAAGGGTACTGATGCTTAATGTATGAGAAATTTTAATTAACTTTTCTATGAAAGTGTGGAAATGGATAGAGTTGATGGTAACACATTATAGTGACTAGAAGTAACACAGCTGATTTATAAAAAGGATTGTGGTTGAAAAATGGTAGTCTAGAGATATAAATGTCAATTGAAATAAATAATCTCGGGACTGAATAACATAGTGAACCCAGAGGTGGATGAGAAATTTGGTTAACAGTACAAATTCAAGAATGTCATTCTATGAACTAGAAAAAATATACTTCACTATCCCGAAGTGTAAGTACGTGGGGAAGCATGGGAAAAATAAAACTAATGTAACCTATGAACTGTAGTCAGCAGCAATCCTGTTATATTCATGCATCAATGCCAAAGATATACCATGTTCATAATAGGGGAGTATGGAAAAAGTATATACCAAATGTATGCTATAGACCATAGTTAGTGGTAGTATTCTGATGATATTATCTCATAATTTGCCACAAACATTCTACAACAATGTAGCTTGTTGGTGGAGGGATACTGTTTGGGACTTCTAAACATGTGCACAATTGTTTTATAAGTTCACAACTTTAATAAAAGTATCTTTTAAAAAAGCAAAATAAAAGAAACTGAAAATACAACATACATGATGTGAGTAAAAAAGGCAACCATATATCCAATAAGGGTCCAATATCCAGAAGATATAATGATTGTCTACAACTCCACAAGAAAAAGACAAATAACACAATGTAAAAATAGACAATGGGCTCTAATATATATTTCTCCAAAGAAGATATTCAAATATTCAATAAATACAAAAGAATATGCTCTACCTTGTAAGTCATCAAGGTTATGCAAATTAAAACCGCAATAAAATGCCACTTCACACCCAATATAATGGCTATTATATTAAAAATGGAAAATAATTGTTGGCAAGGGAGTGGTCAAATGAGAACCCTTGTGCATTGTTGTTGGTAATGTAAAATGGTGTAGCTGTTCTGGAAAACATTTTGGCAGTTATTCAAAAAGTTACACAAAGAAATACCATATTATCCTGCAATCTCACTTTAAGGCATAAGCACAACAGAATTTAAAGGAGGACTCAGACAAATATTTGTGCATTATTGTTGATAGAAGCATTATTCACAATAACTCAAAGTAAAGCAGCACAAATATCCAACAGGAGAAGAATGGATAAACAAAATGTGGTATATACAAGCATTGAAATATTACTCAGGTTTAAAAAGAAATAAAGTTCTGATATATTCAACTGCAAGGGCACATCTCAAAGACATCATGTTGAGTGAAATAAGTCAGAAACAAAGGGACATATATTGTATTATTACATTTATATGAAATAGCTATAATATGCAAACACATAGAGCAAGAATATAGAGTATAGGTTACCAGGCATGGGAGATAGGGGGACTGTGAAGTTAATGCACAATGAGTGTAAGATTTCTGTTTGGGATAATGGGAAATTTATGGCACTAGATGGTGCCAAGGACAGTGTAACAGTGTGAATGTAATTAATCCTACTAAATGACATGCTTAATAGTTGTTGAGATATGAAAGTTTGTTGTGCATATGTTTCTACAAATACAAAAAAGAAAAAAGCAATCAATGAGATAATGACAATTAAATATAAAATGATATCCTGTACTAGATCTAATATTGAGGAGAAAAAATTCAAAAGACATTACTGGGACAGATTTTAAAAATGGAATATAAGCTGTAAACTTTATATCAATGTTCCTTGAATTGATAACTCTACTTAAGTTTGTTATGTAAATAAATATCTTTGTTCTTAGGAAATGTACATTTCCTAAGTATACAAGGCATATGATATATACAACCTACTCTCAAATGGTCAGAAATAGAAAAATGGACAAATAGATGAGAGATAAATAGATACATGAGGGATAGATGTTAGGCAGATAGATACATAAATACATAGATAAATAGATGATAGAGAGATGCGTAGAGAGATCGATAGATAGATAGAAACATATACATAGATACATAGATATAGATATACATAGATGGATAGATAGAATGATGTGGAAAATGTGTCAAAATGTTAAAATTAATGAATCTGTGTATCTGGAAGGTAATATGTTGCAGTTCTTTGTATGGATTTGCTCTTATTTTTGCAACTGTCCCATAAGTTTAAAATTATTTCAAAATAAAATATTTAAAAAGTGGTTAAAAAACAAATTCATTAGGAAGGAAACTAAGAGATAGATAAATAAAGATTTTCAAGTTCTATATACATGGCATTTCAGGAGGTAGAAAAGTCTCAACACATGTCCTGTGATGCAATATTGATCTGAGATACAGTCATTTCCTCCTCCTCCTTCTCCTTCCATTTTCTTTCACAGGTGAAATTATCTTGAGAAATTATGTCGGCATTTTGAAAGTATGTCTTTAATGGTATCAAGCACCTTCTTCACTTTCCACCACCACACCCCTAGGCAGATCACCTTGAATTGTGGGAAAGGCTGTCTGTTCATCTGTTTTGTCTCTGTAGAGATTCTGGAAAAATGAACACTTAATGGAAAGCAAAATGTTACTTTCTGCTCCCCTGTCTTCAAATGCATACTCACCCAGAGCCAATAATTTCTCCTACAGAAATAGTATGTGAACTTCAATGACTTGTTGCCACTCCATGGATCAGGGCCTGGACTCAATTTCAGAAAGGAATCTGTGGGCCCCTCTGATTACCTTGGGTTCACCTTAGAATAACTTTGGGAGCCCTTAATTAAAACAATATTGATGCTTGGAGCCACTTAGACCACTAGAGAGAATCTGTGGGGGAAAGATCCATCTGATGCTATTTACTAAAGCTCACCATGTGACCCTAATATAAAGCCAGGGATGAAAACTGCTTAGCTAAGAATTGCTTCTCTGGGCATCACTCTAAGTAACTATGATTCTGCATTTGGGATGGGGCCATGGATTTGCAGCTTAGCAAGTTCCATGCTTGTGTTGTTGCTGCTCTCCCCAAAGCCCTTATGAGTAACACTAAGCTAGAGAAAGCAAGCACAGCACACCTAAGTCCCTTACACCCAGCCATCTCTCTAAGCACACTTCTATGAAAACCACTCATCACCACTCGAAAGAATCACATTCTCTGCTGGAACTTTAAAGATTATGGAAGACAATAAAAGATAAACATGCCTTAGCAATCCTGGATTTATGAAACAGTGATTAATGAGCTTCTACTAGGTGATCCCACATATTTTATGGTATACTATGTGGGTGTTACTGTGCTGAGAATGCCCCATAAATTATGAGCATTAATCCTCATAATACCAATGAAGTTGGGCATTATGTGTCCCATTCACATGAGAATATATAAGCTGGGCCCTGCCATTTTATCTCTTCTGTTTCCTTATCATTAATTTTTTAAAATTCCCCTACAGAATAGCAGCTAAATATCAATTGATGGGAAAGATAGAATAGTGATTCAAAGCGATATATCTGTGTTTATGTTTACTTTTTTATAACATGTGGGGCAATGACTGGATTTGCTGGAATAGAAGATGGAGTGCTGGATGTTTGGGGTCTGGAACCATGGGTTTTAATTGGAAAGGCATAAATAAATGTATCCAAACCTGTTGCTCTTTTCTCCCCCTTTTCTGCTTCTACATTTCAGGAAATTATAATCACCACTTCTGTGTAAGTGGAGCAAGCAACTGACCCATGTGCTGTTCTCCTATAAGTTTTTATAAGAATGAGGAGCAACAAGAGGGGTATGACCTGAAGGGCACATTGGAATGGAGTGAGTCTGTGTGGATCTTGGCCATGGGACAGGACCTGAGCTTCCTTCCTCACAGTCTCTGGGGTCTTTAAAAAGTTCTTCATGTCCTAAACCTGCCCCTCAGAAACATGACTCCCACATTTCTCCCACAGCATCTATTTAAAACTGATTAAAACATTTTCCCTTCCAGTCTATAACATAAAATAACAAGCAACTAAAAATACTCATTTACAGTTTTCTGGGACAAAGGTATTAAAACTAAATATTGTGCACCTAAGAAATAAAAAGCAGTGTGAATCCAAAAAACTCTTCTGTACATTCATGTTTCTTTATAAAATGATATCAGAATCCAAACCATAATTTAAAAATGTAACTGAGTAGTATAAAGGGTCAGTCCTCTGTACACCTCATCCTGACTGCATTCATAGGGCTGAAAACATATTTTTTATTCATTTGCTCTTGAATGTTCCTGATTGATAGGGACCTTGACAAGTACTTTGGGTCTGTAGACATATTGCATTGTATGCCATCATTTTTCTAGGAAACTGAAACTTTTCCTGTCTGGGTTACTGTGAAGGATATGCTTTCTATGATAGGAGAAGAGAACCAGAATGACCCACCCACTCTGGCATCATATGAAAAGCAAATCCTTATGTTATCCTGAACCCAGTCCACACATGGCATTCCCACATATCCCCAGGATACCCTAGTGCTGGTGAGAGTGTCTTGTGAACCCAACCTGCTTCTCCCAGAGTGTTCTATGAAGGAGAGACTCAGGATGAGACTGAATGGTCAGGAAAGAGAATGGATCTGACTTGGTAGACCAGCTGAACCTGCTTCCAGGTGTGATATTACCTGCCCTTGCTCAGATCACTGTGTCTTAAGGGCAAGAACAAGAAGTCTTTACTCTAGTAACTCACAGTTTAGAAGGGAGTGTAATTTTAGTCATGACTTTGGATGTTTTGGGTTCCCTGACCTTCTACTACTAAGGAATTTTGTCCTCTCATCACCCTGCATTAAGACAGAATTAGTCTCTGAAGGACTTAGTAAAATCTTATATAGTTTCCAGTGCTTGCCTGTACTTAGATATTATGCACTAACCAACAACCAGGAGTACCTCATAGAGCTGCAGGTCACTAGACATGATCTGGTGAACTTTAGGGTTCCACACTCTAAGGGTTTTTGTCTTCATGAAGTCAATGTGGATCTTGCAAACTCAAGTAAATATCTCTCCCAGGTACCTTACCATCCTCAGAAAGAGATCTGGTCATATCTCATACATATACTTGTCCCAATGTTGGTCAGACTAGTGGATATTGGCATGAAATTCACTGGCCAGAAGATGTTGGGTGGATGCTTCATGACTAAACTCAGGTGCGATGGCTCAATAAGGGTACCCTCTTCTGCCCCTTTGAACTAAGCAAGGGAACCCATCCCTTAACAGATTGGGAATAAAAGCAAAATGCTGACATCAGGGACACACTGGGAGTTCCTTTGAATTATACTATTTTCTCCTTGACCTTGGAATGATTACTTAACTCCTTAAATCTGTGTTCCACATCTCTAAAATGAGGATAATATTTTCTGCCTCATTAAAACACATGCGAGAAACAAGCCCTTAAGTGCTAACCTGCAGAGAGCCTATGTGCAGAAATGCAGGCATACTTCTGGGGTCCCAAAACCTCAGATATATATTAATCTTCTTGGGTCTGAAAGTGGAGGAAAATGTGGCCTTTATGTTTGGAACCCCATTATCCTTTCAGAAATTCTGAACATCTATGAAATACTAGTTCCTCTTGTCCTTGCAAAAGGAGATAACGTGAGTTTGGGTCATTACCAACACTTGAAGACTATTGGCAAAAGAGCACTCTTTGTTGAGAAAGTGGTATTGCCCTCTCCTTTATTCTTTGTCACCCATCTCCTTGTTGTCCCTTCTTTTTCCCAGGTTCCCAGCAGGGATCTTACCAACCCAAGCAGCTGTTACCCATCTCGGCTGCTCTGGACCCATCCTAAGTGTTCTTGACCCTTCTATTTTGTGGGAATTTCAGATAACCCATGTGTTCCCCACATTTCTGACTTCCCATCAGGGGAACAACAGAGATTAGGTGCTAAAAACATTCAAACCTGAAGCTGCTTCACAGACTTAATCTGGTCTGAGAAAGAAAGGTGTGTCCCCATTTCCAGGTGAGGGTATGATCTGATTTGTTGTACCTGAGGGTGATTGGCAATGGGGGGGGATTCTGCACTGCCTTGGACACCATGTTGAAGGAAAACAGTTCTTGAGTGCAGAATCTGTGTGGGTTCACAATCAGGTTGTCTCCTTGGTTATAACAGCAAGAAGAGGAGAGAATCTGGATGTATGGTTCCCACAGTGAGGGTGGATTCTGCTCTAGTGAATCCTGAAGGCCCCAGGCAGTAATATACAAAATAGAAGTGTCAGGAAGACTTAGGATGGGTCTGGGTTGGAGTTGAAGATTCAGTTTCAGGGGAAGACAGCAGAAGGTGAGAGGAAGTATGATACATAATATTCCAGCCTACTGGGCCCACATGTTCATGTATGGATGAGTCCCAAATACTTACTTTATGCAACTGTTTCAGGTTGAGGTTTCATGAATGATGTGGGACATGGTTGAAGCAGCCATTTTCCTTCCTGTAAGGTTATTGTAAATGAAAGCAGGGCAAACAATGCTCTAAGAGAAACCTTATCTTCCATGTAGAATCTGCATCATTTGAGCATTGTGCATACAAGGCTAGAGCATGAGATAGAAATCTTTATGCATTTTCAAGGGTCTTCTCTAGAATAGTACCTGTTAGGTGTCTTATGGATAAATAGAAGATGGCACCAGCTTAGGTAGGCACTCCTCAGCCCTCTCACAAAAACGGCTGAGAAGGGGCAAGATCCTACCAAAATGAACTGTTTTGGGAACTCACGGAGCAGGAGGCTTCAGGGAATTGATCTGGAAGGAACTGGACAAAAAGATAAAGAACCCAAGGGAATACCATGAGTTCCTTGCCCATGTAACTGGAAACAGCAGGTGGCTAAGCCCTACCCTCAAGGAAAAAAGTCTCTGCAAATCCCCTGACTCCAACCAGCCATTGAGTGGGAGGGAGCATTCTCTGGGAGGAAGAGGGTTCTGGTGAAAGTTGGAGAGGGGTTTCGTTTCCATGTGTTTGGTTATCTGGGCCCCCTTTGAACTTTGCGGAGCCTACCAGCTGGCACTGATGTGGCCCCAGGAAGAGGGGAGAGGGGAATCTGCTCAGGCAGCCTGATTCACCCAGCTACCCTGGGAGAGAGGAAGTTGGGTGAGGAGAGGGTGGAGACAGGCAATTGACTAGTCTGGCACTGAAAACTATCAAAATTCCAACTTCCCTAAAGGAGGCAGGTGGTAGGAAGCTTCAATAAGCATTCAAGGGAGTATTTAGGGTCCCCTGGGAGGAGCAGATGTCTGGAAGAGAGTCAAGAGTGTTTTCCTTGCAGTGAGTTAGGTCACCAAGGTCCCCTTCAGATCTTGGAAAGCACCTTGACCTGACCAGGAGAGGGTAGGGAGGATACGCTCACACATGCTGTCATGCCCAGTTGCCCTGGGAGAGAAGTTTAGCTTATTGGAGGAGTTGCCACCATGAATATATCAGGTCCCTGGTTTAATTCCCAGCTCTTAGAGAAGTGATCAACCAGGCTATCAGACATCCAGCAGATACTTTAGGACAAGGAACATACAGACATTCTTTTTGTTTTAGCTTTTCTTGGACCTCTTATTTTTCTTTTAAAAGTTTCCTTTTTTAAAATTTAACTTAGTTTACTTGCTAAAGCCCAGTTTAAAACCTGCAGAGGGCAGGCTGCATGGTAATTAACTGATGAAAAACAGCAGCCTGGGAAGCTCCTGAGGGGCCTAAGAGGGAAGACTGTTTTTCTATGGTTTTTGTTTGTTTCCTTGTTTGCTTTTTGTACTCTTTTTCCTTTTTTATCCTCTTTCTTTCCCCCCTCTTTTTTTCTTAACTAGTTGCTGCTGTCTTGTTTCTTCTTTGCTAGTTGCTGCTGTCTTGTTTCTTCTTTGTTGTGTTTCCCTTTCCTTTGCTTCCCGTTTTTTGTTTACCAATTTTGTCTACCTATGTTATTTCTTTCCTTCCTTCATCTTTCTATATTCTGGTTTCTGTTGTTGTTCTTACATTCTACCTCTTTTTGTTTGGTCTTCAATTTTTCTTGTCTTTATTTGTCTCTCCTTTTTCTCTGCTTTATTTCTTTTTAATTTTTTATCTATTTGTCTTCTTTTCTCTTTTCCTCTCTTCTCGTCATTCTGGCCTTTTAATTCATTTTATATATTTTTCTCTCTTTGGTTTATCATCTCATTTGTACTTCATCTTTTTATTCTTTTGCCTCTGCACTTTTCACTCAAGTTAATTATTCATTTTCTTAGGTTTTAAATGGTTCCTTTTCTACCTTTTCCTATTATTGTTACTATTATCGTTTTTCTCTCCTTATGTCTTTCTTTTTCTCTGGCCCTAATTATTTTCTCAACGGAACATAGACAACAGCAAGGAAATAGAATAAGAGGAACAAAGTGTCAAAATGAAATCTTACCACACAGACAAACAGAACAAAAAAATAAAATCCCAGATTAGATAGAGAAGCTAATCAACTGAACAAATCCATTAAGGTAAACTGATGCTTAGACACCAACAAAAAATTACAACCCATACTAAGAAACAGGAAGGCATGGCCCAGTCGAATGCACAAACTAAAAAACAGGAGGAAAAGCAGAACATTGAACAACTAATCAGAGATGTCCAAATATCATGAATCAATTTAATGAAGTGAAGGAAGAGATTAAGAATATTAAGAAGACACTGGTGAAACACTAAAGAAATTGTAAACATACATGAAAACATAACGGATATGATGGTGATGAATGACACAATCGAAGAAATGAAAAATATACTGGAAGCACATATCAACAGATTTGAACATGCAGAGGAAACAATCAGTGATGTGAAAGAAGGTAGAGCTGAAATCAAACAGATAGTAGAACAGTTATATAAAAGGACAGAAAAAATCCAGCAGGGACTGAGGGATTTGAATGACAGCATAAAACACACAAACATACACATTACAGGCATCCCAGAGGGAGAAGAGAAGGGAAAGGGGACAGAAAATATGTTGGAATAAATAATGGCTGAAAACTTCCCAACCCTATTGAAGGACATGAATGTACATGTCCAGGAAGCACAGCACACCCTAAACAGTATAAATCCTAACAGGCCTACTCCAAGACATATACTTGTGAAATTTTCCAATGCTCAAGACAAAGAGAGATTACTGAAAGCAGCAAAAGAGAACCATCACATACAAGAGAAGCTCAATAAGATTAAGTGCTAATTTCTCATTTGAAACCATGGAGGCAAGAAGACAGTGGTATGACACAGTTAAGGTGCTAAAAAGAAAAAAAAAAGCAAAATTTCCATTTAAGTATTCTCTATCCAACAAAACTGGCATTCAAAAATGAGGAAGAGTTCAAAATATTCACAGATAAACCAAAAATAAAATAGTATGTCAATAAGAATCCTGCACTTTAAGGAAAACTAAAGGGAGTTCTGCAGGTTTAAAGGAAGAAAATAGGAAAGATAGATTTGGAAGAAAGTGTAAGAACAACTATAAAAATAAGAAGAGAAATAAAAACAATATATGGCATACATAAACCTAAAGAAAATGGGGTTGAAGTAAATAATTCCTTAAAAGTAATAACATTGAATGTTAATGGATTAAACTCACTAGTAAAAAGATGCAGATTGGCTGAATGGATAACGATATATGACACATCTATATGCTGTTTACAAGAATCCCACCTTAAATCAAGGATGCAAGGAGGCTGAAGGTGAGTTGTTGGGAAACAATTCTACAAGCAAAAAACAATAAGAAAAGGGCAGGAGTAGATATACTAATATTGGACAAAATAGACTTTAAATGCAAAACTATTATAAGAAACAAAAACAGACACTATATATTAATAAAAGGGATAATCTATCAAGAAGAAAGAACAATCATAAACATTTATACACCTAACCAGGGTGCCTCAAAATACATGAGGCAAACACCGGAAACACAAAGTGGAGAAATAGATGCCTCTACAGTTATAATGGAGGACCTTAAAGCA
The DNA here is from genome assembly GCA_029593785.1 of Cabassous unicinctus. Classification (NCBI taxonomy): domain Eukaryota; kingdom Metazoa; phylum Chordata; class Mammalia; order Cingulata; family Chlamyphoridae; genus Cabassous; species Cabassous unicinctus. The sequence goes on from JAQZBX010032586.1 coordinate 10,525, forward strand.
CCATTATCATCATTAGAAAGAATATCTCAACAGGGAATCAATAAAGAAGCAAAGACTTTGATTAATAGATTAGAGGATCTGGAACTAATAGACATATACAGAACATTACACCCAAATACGGCAGGATATACATTCTTCTTGAGTACACTAGGATCATTTTCCAGCATAGATCACATGTTAAGCCACAGAATAACTCTCAATGAATTCAGAAAGATTGAAATTATACAAAGTAATTTCTCTGACCACAATGGAATGAAGCTGGAAATTAATAAGGGACAGAGAACCAGATTGCACACAAAATGTGGAAGTTAAATGACACACTTTTGGACGAACAATGGATCCAGTGGCAAATCACAATAGAAATCAGTAACTACCTTGAAACAAATGAAACACAACATATCAAAACCTATGGGATGCAGCAAAAGTTGTACTGAGGGGAAAATTCATAGCCACAAATGCCTATATTAAAAAAGATGAAAGAAGTAAAATCAGAGACCTAACTTCACACCTGGAGGAATTAGAAAAGGAACAACAAACTAACCCCAAAGGAAGTAGAAAGAAGGAAATAACAAAGATTAGAGCCGAGCTATGTGAAATTGAAATTCGAAATCACTAGAAAAAAATAAAAGCAATCAATAGCTGGTTCTTTGAGAAGATCAATAAAATTGACAAACCATTAGCTAGACAAATAAAGAAAAAAGGAGAAATGATGCAAATACATAAAATAATAAACCAAGAAGGAGATATCACCACTGGCCCCATAAGTATCATAAGAGGATACTTTGAAAAGATACATGCCAACAAGATGGATAAATTAGAGGAAATGGGCAAATTCCTAGAAACACACACACAGCCTACATTGAAAGAAGAAGAAATTTATGTATTCAAAAGACCATTCACAATTAACAAGATAAAATTCGTCATCAAAAACCTCCCAAATAAGAAGAGCTCAGGACCAGATGGCTTCACAGGTGAATTCTATCAAACATTCCAGAAAGAACTAGCACAAACCCTGCTTAAACTCTTTTAAAAAATAGAAGTGGAGAGAATATTGCCTAACTCTTCCTATGATGCCAACTATACCCTAATACCAAAGCCAAAGTTGCCACAAGAAAGGAAAATTATAAACCAATTTCTCTAATGAACTTACATGCTAAAATCCTCAACAAAATACTTGCTAATCTTATTCAACAATGTATCAAATGAATTATACACCATGACCTAGTGGCTTTCATCTCTTGTACACAAGCATGATTCATCATAAGAAAGTCAATCAATGTATTACACCATGTAAATAGATACAAAGAAAAAAATCAAAGATCATGTGCATAGATGCAGAAAAAGCATTTGAAAAATACAATAACCTTTCCTGATAAAAACATGGCAAAAGATAGGAATAGAAATAAATTTCCTTAATATGATACAGGGTATGTATATGAAAAACCCACAGCAAACTTCATAGTCAATGGAGAAATCCTAAAAGCTTTCCCTATAAGATTGGGAACAAGATAAGGATGCTACTTTCAACTGCTCCTATTTAACATTGCTTTATAAGTACTTGCTCGAACACTTAGAGAAAAAATATATTTAAAGGTATCCAAATTGGAAAGGAAGAATTCAAAATTTAACTATTTGCAGATGACATGATCTTATACACAGAAAGCTCTGAAAAGTCAATAACAAATCTTCTAGAGCTTTTAAATGAGTTCAGTAAAATCACAGGTTATAGGATAAATAAAGGGCAGGATGATACTAGACAGTACATCCTAGCACCTTGGTACTGCCCTGGGTGACATCTGGATTGGGTTCAGGTCTCTAGGAGCAACACTGAAAAGCCTCTGTGAGCTTGTGTGAGATAAAAAGCAGGCAGGCAGGAAGAGAAGAAATTGGGTGGCAGATAAGCAAGGTTTCATGAGGTGGGCTACTCTGTTTAGGTAGAAGGACTCATTTATGAAACAGATTCTGGTTCCATGTGTGTATGAATTCTGAGCTAAGGCCTGTAAGCAGTTATTCTACAGTCCCAAGTTGGTGGAAGTACCATGTTGCTACAGGGAGAGTCACTCTGCTGGTCTAGCATGTGTGGGTTTGTGCAATATCTATAATTCAAGATGAGTTTATGTCTTTCACCTTTTTCAAACCCAATCCACCAGAATTCCTGTCACTGAAGCTCCAAACTGCTAAGAAAATATAAAGGCACTGGAAAAGAAATGACAAAAAATGGAAATTTAGGGGTAAGATGATATTAGTGAGATGGCATGTTTTATAGCCATTTCCAATGAACAAGTTAAAAATTACCCACCACAGTGAAAATGTGTTATCATGATAGTGCAGGAATCTTATGTCTCAGAACCACTTGTGTCATCCATAGGTGAACAAATCAAAATGATTACTGATCTATATCATGATAAGCATGATAACAGGAGAAAGTTCAACATAGTCAACTCTTTAAATGCTTAAATATATCAAGGGTCAATAAAGATACTTCATTTATAATTACAATGGAATAGGATGACACATTTCATGGAATGCAGTATGAAAATACATCCTTCATAGATGATGGATTGAGGTAAGCAATTCAATATTGAAGAAGGTCCAATATGAATATACTATGTAAATATTGAACCTAGGATAGTTTATGTTACATATACACTTATGTTTTTATATATTTATTCAATTTCAGAAGAATTTCATATATTCTCTAAAACTGCATAAAAAGGTGGCTAAACCTCATTCTGATGAAAATTTTTATGTCTAGAGATCAATCTATTATCACTACTTTAGAGATTAATAGAGACTTTTATTATATTATATTTTATCAATTATTGTGTTCCCATTAATTAGGTACATGCACAACTTACCACAAATTCAGCAGTATAGCAGAACCTATTTATTTCTCATAATTCATAGATCCTTGTGAGCATAGGATGTCACAAGGCCAAAATCAAAGTTTCAGCCATCCTGGTGTCTTATCTGGGGCCTATGGGATTGGGAGAATCTGTTTTAAGAGTGTCTTAGTTTGCCACAAGGCTGCAGATGCAAAGTACCAGATATGGGTTAGCTTTTATAATGGGAATTTCATTTAGGGTAAAAGCTTACAGTTCTGAGTCTGTGATATGTCCAAATCAAGGCAACAGCTGAGATGCTTGCTGACCAATGTCAGCTACTAGTGATCCTCATGTCCTGTGAAGTGGAGAATCTAAGATGGGGCTCATATCTTCCAAGGATCTTGCCTTTGGCTCCAGGATCACCTTCTCCTAGAGCCAAGCTGTGGGTGATTAAGCCTAGGGCTTTTCTCTTTCAAAGCCTACTCTTTCATTCTCAGCTTCTCCAGTTTCTTCCTGAGTTCAGTGGTGAGCTACCAGGTACATAGTTCATCTCTTCAGCCTTAAGCTTCTCCATGGACCCAGCCTCTCAGGGGCCTGTTTGCATGCCTCTCTTCAGCTGATTCCAGAATCCTGGATGTCTTTCAGCCTCTCAGGATTTTTCTGCTTTTCAGTAGCTGTAGGTGAATCTGCCTGGAGTCCTCTCTCTACTTTCTTCTTTCTCTCACATGGCAAGATCAAAGTGGAAGCTTACTCTTTCTGTATGTGTCTCTAACTGACTCTGTTTATATAAATATCCAGAAGAGGGCAGAGACCCAATTAGTTATGCCTCACTGACAGATTCCAATCAAAAAAGCACCACACCCACAAGCATGGATTAATTAAAAAACATAATTTTTCTTTTTGGGATTCATAAAATAAATTCAAACTGTCACACAGGGTCAAATAGTTTGTGGGCAGAATTAATTTTCTTGCCATAATTTCTATATCTCTCCTCCCATCTTCAAAAATATCAAGAGCATGTTAAATTCCCCATTATGAATCAAATTTCTAACTTCCTCATTTTGTCACAACTTTCTGACTTATTTTTCAGCTCTATGAGCTCATGGGTCACATTGGGTCCCTGAGATTATCCATGATAGAATTCTTATCTTTTTTTTCTTTCTGAGTTACTCAAAATAATGGAAATCTATTATACTTTTCTAGAAGGCAGAAGTAAAAATTAATTTCACTTGGGAAAAGTCAAGGCCTTGGCTTGACTAGATCCCCTGGGAGGTTCTGGATGAAAATCCATTTCTGCATTTTTCTCAGCTTCTAGGATTAACCTGGATTGCTTACTTCATGTCCCCTTACTTAAGCTTTGAAACCAGCAGAATAACATTTTCTCTCCTCCCTGAACTCTGCTTCCATCCTTACATCTTCTTTCTCACCACAAGTCTACTACCTCCTTTTTTTAAGGACACTTGAGATTACATTGGACCCACTCCACTTATTCTGGATAATTTCTCAATCTCAGGATTCTTAACTTAATCATATCTGCCATCCGATTTGGCATATAAATTAATATATCCACATGTCATTGGACTGTGGGCATCATTGAGAGGGGTATTATTCATCCTAACACAAGGAGTTCTACCCAGGGTGTCTCACAGGTATATGAGCACAGTTTCTGAAACTATGTCTTGATAGGAACCTGTCTGGACACATGGGAATTTTGGAAAGGTTCCTCATTTTTTCCATAATACTTGGAGGCAGACAGGGCCTAACAAAGCAGAAGCAAGGAGTATTGAGCTCTGACACAAAAGATGCTGTCAGTGAAGCAGGAATAATTCATCACATCTTGTGCTTTCCTGAGAAGCTCTTCCCAAATGTAATTATTTGTTTATGCTTAGATTCATGAACTGCAAAATTTGGGAGGTGATCAGAAGAAATATGGAAAAATAGAAAGGGAATTTTGGAGAAGGAATTTAAAGAAAGAAAAGTGAAAGGAACAACATGATGCCCTGAACTTGGACTGAAAATCATTACAGATCATTGGTAGAACACAGGGAAAATTAATTGAAAAGTCCAGTTTTTGTGTAAGTTTTCTGGGAATATATAAAATATCAATGGTGACACAATTCGGAGTAGAAATTTTGAATTGAACAGTATCTATAGTAGAAATATGTGTTTATAAAAGAGCTCCCTTGCTCTCATTCAATCAGCAACTGGTAAATATCACCAGGTTATATGGCTTATCAGTGATATTCTACTACGCTTCTTTTCATTTTAAAAACAAGTTATTAAAATATCTCATTCATAAATGAGCACACATAAACAAAGGGTGTATAGCAAAAGTTGTGAACTGACAAAACAAACACACATAGATCATACCTAATGTCCTCAAGGTTGATCTATGTTGCCATATGCTTCATGACATCATTTCTTCTTACAGCTGAATAATATTCCATCCTGTGTATATACCACAGTTTGCTTATCCATTCATCAATTGATGGAGAGCTGGGTTGTTTCAATCTTATGGTAATTGTGAATAATGCCACTATGAATATTGTTGGGTAGATGTCTGTTCATGTCACTGCTCTCAGTTCACCTAGGTATATACTTAGAAGTGGTATTGATGGGTCATGTGACATATCTATATATATCTATATATATCTATATATATATTTTCCTTAAGAATCACCAGACTTCCACAGTGGCTGCACAAACAGTGAATAAGTTTTCCTATCTCTCCACATCCTCTCCAACACCTGTGGTTTTCTGTTTATTCATAGTGGTCATTCCTGTAGGTGTGAAATGATATTTATTGTAGCTTTGATTTGTATTTTCCTCATTGCCAGTTATATTGAACATTTTTTCATGTATTTTTCCATTTGTAGTACTTCTTTAGAAAAATGCCTATTGAGGACTTTTGTCCATTTTAAAATCAGGTCATTTGTTTCTTTATAGTTGAGTTGTAGGATATCTATATATCATGGATATTAGACCTTTGTAGAAATATGATTTCTAAATATTTTCCCCCATTAAGTAGGCTGCCTTTTTAATTTCTTCAAAAAGTACTTTGAGATGCAGAACTGTTTAAGTTTGAGGAGATCCCATTTGTCTATTTTATTCTTTTTTTTTGTTTCTGCTTAGGGTGTAAAATTTAAGAAAACCCCACAAATTACAAAGTATTGTAGATGTTTCCCTACTTTATCTTCTAGGAATTTCATGGCCCTGGCTTTTATGTATAAGTCTCTGATCCATTATGAGTTGATTCTTGAATAGGGAGTGCAATAAGCATCCTCTTTCATTCTCTTGATTATCGGTATCCAGTAATCCCAGCACACTTTGTTGAAAAGACTTTTCCGTACCAGAAAAAGTGGACTTTGCATGTTTATCAAAGATAAGTTGAGCATAGATGTGAAGATCTATTTCTGAACTGTTGTCAATTCCATTAATCAATATGTCTATCTTTATGCCAAAGCCATGTTGTTTGGTCCATTGTGACTTTACACCACACTTCAAGGTCAGTAAGCATGAGTCCTCCAACTTCACTCTACTTTTTTATGTTTTTGGCTATTCTGGACAATTTTCTATTTCAAATATATTTGATAATTGACTTTTATTTACGTAAAGTAGGCTGTTGAAATTTGCATTGGTATTGTATTGAACGAATATATCAATTTTTGTAGAATTGGCATCTTTGTGATGGTCTTCCAATACATGAACACAGAATGTCGTTCCATTTCTTTAGATCTTCTTCGATTTCTTTTAGAAGTATTTTGTAGTCTTCTGAATAAGGGCTCTATACGTTTCTGGTAAAATTAATTCCTAGATATTTGAATTTTTTGTTGTTGTTATTTAAATGGAATTGTTTCTTGATTTTCTCCTCAGTTTGCTCATTACTATTGTATAGAAATCCTATTGATTTTTGCATGTTGATTTTGTATCCTGCCACTTGATGAACTAATTTCTTAGTTGTAATAACTATGTTGTAAATATATTGGGAGCTTCTAAATATAAGATAATGTCATCTGCAAAAAGTGAGAGTTTTACTTCTCCTTTCCCAATTTGGATGCCTTTTATCTCTTTTTATTGCCTAATTGCTCTGGCTAGAATGTCTAACACAATGTTTAAGAACAGTGGAAGAGTGGGCATATTTGTCTAGGTCGTGATCTTAGAGGAAAAGATTTCAAACTCTTCATATTGAGTATGATGTTGGCTGTAAAATTTTCATATGTGCCCTTTATAATGTTGAGGAACTTTCCTTCTATATCTGTTTTGATGTGTTTTTATCAAGATAGGATGCTGGATTTTGTCAAATGCCTTTTCTGGATCAATTGATATGATCATGTGTTTTTTACCTTTGATTTGTTAATATGGTTTATTATGTTAATTGCTTTTCTTGTGTTGAACCACCCTGGCATACCAAGAATAAACCCACTTGATCATGATGTAAAATGCTTTTAGTATGCTGCTGGATTCAATTTGCAATTATTTTATTGAGAATTTTTGCATCTATGTTCATTACAGAGATTGGTCTGTAATTTTATTTTCTTACAGTACTATTGTCTGGCTTTGTTATTTGGATGATGTTGACTTCATAAAGTGTGCTATGCAATTTTCCATGCTTTTTAATTTTTTGGAAGAGTCTAAATAGAATTGGTATTAGTTCTTCTCAAAATGTTTGCTATAATTCCGACCTTTCATTTACAGTCTTTATGAGTACCTGGGTCTAACGGGAGTCTCCTGCAGACAACATACAGATGACACATGTTTTCCTCTCCATTATTTTTAATGTGGATGAAATCCCAATTATCTAATTCTTCTTTTGCTTCTTGGCTGTGGGTATAAAGATTAAGAAACAATTGCTTAACATAACACCTTGGGGATGCTTCCGTACACTTGCTTCTAGGAATTCTTCAGTGCTGGTATTTATATTTAGGTCTTTGGTCCTTTTTTAAACTTACTTTTATTAGAGAAGTTGTAGGCTTACAAAAATGCCACAGAGAAAATAGAGTTCCCATTTATCACCCTCACACACATACAGTTTTCTCTATCAGTAACACTTAACATTATTGTGTTACTTTTGTTAGTATTGATAAAACTATATTGTTATAATTATACTATTAAATGTAGTACATGATTTATATTGCATGTGTTGTATAGTCCTATGATTTTAATGATGTATGTCATTCATGCATGAACATACATAAACAGTAAGTGTATAGTAGAAGTTGTAAACTTACAAAATAAAAATGCATATCATCATACAAGTGTCCCATAGATCACCCCTCCACCAACACCTTACTTTATTGTGAAACATTTATTAAAAACTATGCAAGAGCATCATGAAAATATTACTGCTAACTAAAAGGTGTGAGATAGTGGTATTTTGTCATTCTTTGCAAGTGAATATCAAGTTCTCCCAGCACCATATCTTGAAGAGATTATTCTGCCCCAGTTGAGTAGAATTGCCAGACTTCTCAAATATAAATTGGCCATAGATGTGATGGTCTATTTTTGACTCTCAAATCAATATCATTGCTCAATATATCCTTATGTCAGTACCATGCTGTTTTGACCACTGTATCTTGGCAATATGCTTTAAACTTAAGAAGTGTGAGTTCTCCAACTTTTTTCTTTGTCTTTAAGATATTTTGGCTGTTCTAGACCCTTTACACTTCCACATAAATTTGATAATTGGCTTTCCAATTTCTTCAAAGTAGGCTATTGGAAGTTGATTAGGACTGTATTGATTCTCTAAATCAATCTGGGTAAAATAGACTTCTTTACCATATTTTTTCTTCCAATCCATGAATACAGAATGTTCTTCCAATTATTTAGGTCTTATTTGATTCCTCTTATCAATATATTGTAGTTTCTGAGTATATGTCCTTTATATACTTGTTTAAATTTATTCCTAGATATTTGATTCTTTTAGCTGCTACTGTATATGTAATTTTTAAAAATTTCTTTCCAGAGTTGCTCATTACTATTGTATAGATACACTATTAATTTTTGTGATATTAACATTGCATCTCATAACATGCTGAACTCATTTATTAGCTCTAGTAATTTTTTTGAAAATTGTTAGGTACTTTCTATTTATATGATATGTCACCAGCAAAAAATGAAATATATTTTACCTCCTTTCTAATTTGGATGCCTTTCTTTTTTTCTTATCTAATTAAAATAGCTAGACTATCTAGAAAAATGTTGAACAGCATCAGTTACAGTGGACATGCTTGTCATATTCCAAATCTTTCAAAAATGAGGGAGAGTTTAAAATATTCATGGATAAATAAAAACTGAGAAAGTTTGTCAAGAAGAGACTGGCACTAGAAAATATACTAAAGGGATTTCTGCAAGATGAATGGAAAAGGAATGGGGAGAGACATGTAGGATACTGTGGAAATGAAGATTATCAGTAAGGGTAAATAAAAGGGTCTAAAGTGAGACACAAATACGACATGTCATATAAAACCAAAGGATAAAATGAATAAAGCAAATACTAACTTTATAAAAATAACTTTGGATGTTAGCAGGTTAACCACCCCAAGCAAAATACTGAGACTGGCAGAATGGATAAAACAGTGTGATCCGGCAGTTGCATCCTCGGCGTGGGGAGTGCGAGAGTTCCTCAGCTCCAGCCCACCGTGTGATTGGGGTACACGGCCCGGTAATGCTGAGCCTGGATAAAATATGCCAGGATTGAGCTTCTTGGGCTTATCAAGGCTGCGGGAGCCTCCCTGAGCCATCATCTTTTGTAATTGCAACCGTCAATCAACACTTTAAGACAAAGTCAGAACCCGGAAAGGTAAGCCCTGGAGACCAGTCTCGCCTGCAAGAAGGAGGTGTAGTGGACGTGGGGAAAAGGGAAGAGAAGTCTGCCAGAAGTTGGCAGAGGGAGAGCAGGGAGGAAATTGAGAATGCCTACAGTTGCTAAAGCTGAAGCCTTCTCCCCCGGCCTCCTGGGTTCCAGTCTCGGGTCTCAGCCACCAGTGAAGTTTTCCACAGCAGAAAGACCCTGGTGGATTCCCAAGTCTCTTTCCAGTAAGAGGCAGAGTGACTGTAGGTGCTGGACTTCTGGACGGACACGGACCCCCTATTCCCACCCGCGGCTGCCTTGTCATGCTGCCCAAAGTGGAGAAGGAAGCCCTGGGACTGGGTCGATCACATGGGGAACAGGGGCAGATGCCAGAAAACATGCAAGTGTCTCAGTTTAAAATTGTGAATTACTCCTATGATGAAGATCTTGAAGAGCTCTGTCCCGTGTGTGCAGATAAAGTGTCCGGGTACCATTATGGGCTTCTCAACTGTGAAAGCTGCAAGGGATTTTTTAAGCGAACAGTCCAAAATAATAAAAGGTACACATGTATAGAAAACCAGAACTGCCAAATTGACAAAACACAGAGAAAGTTTTGCCCTTACTGTCCATTTCAAAAATGTCTAAGTGTCAGAATGAAGCTAGAAGCTGTAAGGGCCAACCGAATGCGTGGAGGAAGGAATAAGTTTTGGCCAATGTACAAGACAGACAGGGCACTAAAGAAACAGAAAAAAAGCCCTCATCCAAGCCAATGGACTTAAGCTAGAAGCCAAGTCTCAGGTAATCCAAGCAATGCCCTCTCGCCTGACCATTTCCTCTGCAATTCAGAACATCCACTCTGCCTCCAAGGCCTACCTCTGAACCATGCTGCCTGGCCACCTACAGATTATGACAGAAGTCCCTTTGTAACATCCCCCATTAGCATTACAATGCCACCTCAAGGCAGCCTGCAAGGTTTTTGACATATGGCCACTTTCCTCGCTGAGCCATCAAGTCTGAGTATCCAGACCCCTACACCAGCTCACCTGAGTCAATCATGGGCTATTCCTATATAGATAGTTACCAGACAAGCTCCCCAGCCAGCATCCCACATCTGATACTGGAACTTTTGAAGTGTGAGTCAGATGAGCCTCAAGTGCAGGCCAAAATCATGGCTTATTTGCAGCAAGAGCAAGCTAACTGAAGCATGAAAAGCTGAGCACATTACTCCTCCATGGTAAAACTGAAATAAAAACTATTCTCAAGAATGCCTCTGCTGTACCTACAATAGCCCCTCCCTTTTCCTTCCAAGGACCCTTCACCTTCTGCCCTGTGATCATAGAATCTACCCTAAGGACCTGTGCTCAGCCACATCCAGTAGTAGCTCCACCAAATCATGAAAAGCCTAATTTTGAATGTTCGTGTCTTAGACCTGCAAACAGCTAATAAGAAAACAGTCTATTAATACATTAGCTTCCCATTTAAAATATGTTCTGAAGTTTGTTTTGTCACATGTTCATAATGTTAAAAAAATATGCCAGCAGTATCCCCTTTCTGGTCTTATATTAGCATTAATTAATATCAAAGGAAATGACTACAAATTTTAGAGAAAATGCTCCATAGCTCAAACAACTTAGACAGTATTTCTGCTATTGTTGCTGAAATGTGGCTTTGGCATTGCTGGATTTCATAAAAATTTCTTGCCAAAAGGCTTGTTAGGATACTTCAGTTTTTCAGCCATCAAAGTTTGTAGTTCATTTAAAAATAAAACACTAAACATTTTGCTGGGGTGCCAAATAGTTTCAGTTCTAAGTAGTTCAAAACAAAATTGAAGCATATTAAGCAATGCAAAAGGAAAAGAAATTGTGAACTGATCGATGGATTGAGTCAAGTTTCATTCTTGCTGCAATTCACATGCCCTAAACATGACATGAAAGGATGCTTTTTTTACATATGGCCTGGAAAGATATGGCAATTGAAATTTCCCCAAAAGGGAAAGGAAGAGGGTGATACTGACCTTTCTAAGTCGTAGACCAAAGTCTGCTGTAGAATAAATTTTAGAGGACAAACAATTGCAAACAACCTCTCCAAATGACGATATCAGTATTATTAATGTGTAATGCCACAGGCATGAAAATCTTTCCTTATTTCAAGATTCTAAAAGGTAGCTGTGTAGATGTGGATTAACCTTTGTTTAAAATAAAGTATTAATGCTTTAAAGTCAAATAAAACATAGTGTTTATATTCTTTAGGTCCTTGGGGAGGGGAATTGTGATAATACAAAATAGCTAAAGCAGCTATTTCCTTAATGTTATTTTTCTGATTGGTAATTATTTTTAGTAGTACTTAATTATTGTATGTCATGAGACACTAAAATAAAAAATGGGAATCTCATTTAGACTTGAATTTTATGAGATTATAGGTGGCACAATTACTTGTAGAAACTGTAAATAAAATGTATCTCCTGATCCCTTAATTTTTTCATAAATGTTTCTGGCTTTTGAATAGTTTATTTATATTGTATATCATAATTTCAAGTGTAGACAATTATGATGCTAATTTACTGTTCCTTGGTTTCACCTTTGTATAAGATATCGCCAAGACTGAAGAAACCAAATATATGTATTTACTGTAGCATGTCTTCAAGTTAGTGGAACATAGTTCAGGGACATAGAAGGGTCTTAATGAAATAAAATCATTCACTTGATTAACAAAAAAACACACAAAAAACAGGATGATCCAACATTATGCTGTCTAAAAGAGACTTGCCTTTGTCTCAAAAGCAAAATAAGGGGGAATTGTGGGAACATGGCACCAGGTAGCAGATAAGGCTCAGTGCTCTCATCAAGGAAACAGCAGAGAAAAAGTCTAACGCTGCCAGAGGAACCTGCTTTGAGGGTCAGCAGACCAGGACAGCACTTCATGGCTCCTATGAGCTTGAGGGATAGAGAGACAAAGAAGCTGAAGTATCAAACCCTGAGTTGCTGAACCTCCCAGTCCCCAGGAAGGGCTTCGCTTCCCCACACACTGAAGCTGACTAAGAGGGATCAGATCTATTTCTCCCTGCCAGCTGTTACAAGGGAGAAGGGAGGGGGAGATGTGGGGGCATTTCTTCAGTGAATTCAGTCAACAGAGGCCACATTGAATCTTGGCCCTGGCAAGACTAAAACATAGGAATACTGAGAGAGATACACTTCTGTGGAAACATGTTCCAAAAGTGCCATCTGCTCATCAGTTGGATATTATTTTAGAGTTCTCTTTACCCAACATCAGGAAGAAAGCCTGCAACCCATTAGTGAGTCCTGGGCATAGTTTTTGGTAACGTAAGCTGGGAAATTTTAAAGGAATAATAAGTTGACCCAAATATTGAAGAGCTGTGAAAAATAATAATAGGCAAGAGACAGAAATTGACCATGAGAGTAAATTCAACAACATATCAGATATCTAGACATCAGCAAAAATTTATAAGCCATAGTATGAAACAGGAAGACATGGCCTAGCCAAAAGAACAAACCAAATATCCTGTAGAAATTCATGATTTGAGACAATCAATGTTAATCACACAACTCTCATATTTCATTATAAAGAATTAAAAGAAAATATGACTGAAGAGACAAAGGATATTAAGAATACACTGGGTGAGCATAAAGAACAAGTTGAAAGTCTGCAAAGGAAAGTAAACTGACCTTATGGGAATGAGAGACACAGTAGAAGAGATTTTTTAAAAATTAGAGGAACATAAGAGCAGATTAGAATTAGTGATTTTTGAAGACAGAACATCTGAAATGCAAAAGACAGGAAAACAGAAAAAGAAGAGAATGTGAAAAATGGAACAGAGTCTGGGGGAATTGAATGATAAAATGAAACACAAAAACATACATATTATTGGCATCCCAGAAGGAGAAGAGAATGGAAAAGGAGCAGAGAGAATATTGGAGGAAATAATGACTGAAAACTTCCCTACCTTTGTGAAAGACATAATTATCAATGTCTAAGGACAACACAACCCAAACACAGTAAACACGAATACATTATATATATTACAGAATGACAAATATCAGAGATAAAGAGATTTTGAAAGCAGGAAGAGAAAAGCATCACATACAAGGGAAACTCAATAAGATTAAGTGCTGGCCTCCTGCCATGAACCATGGAGGAGAGAAGAAAGTCATATGATGTAATTAATTTATTGAAAGAGAAAAATTGGCAGCTAAGAATTCTGTATCTGACAAAGCTGTCCCTCAAAAATAAAGGGGAGGGAAGGAATGTGGATCAAGTGATTTGGTTCCTGTCTACCATATAGGAGGTCCAGGTTTTGTTTCCCTGTGCCTCATGGTGAAGGCAAGCTGGCCCTCAGCCCAGAATTCTGTATCCAGCAAAGCTGTCCTTCAAAAATGAGGGTGAGTTCAAAATCTTCACAGACAAAAACTGATAGAATATGTTACCAAAAGACCAGAATTACAGAAGATACTAAAGGGAATGCTGCAGCCTGAAAGGTAAAAACAAGAGTGAGAAACTTGAAGAAGAGTGTAGAAATGAATATTAGAAAGGGTGAAAAATGGACTATAATATGTTACAACAACTGAAAGCCAAATGTCAAAATGGATGAAGTAAGTAATGTCTTTACAATTATAACTTTGAGTGTTATGGCTTGAACTCCTCAATCAAAAGACACGACTCATAGAATGGATTAAAAATATGACCCCTCTATATGTTGTCAACAAGATATTCAACTCAGACATAGGGACACAATGAGGCTAAAAGTGGAGGGTTGGAAAAAGATATTCCATGCAAATAATAATGAAAAAAAGAGCTAGAGTAGCAATAACAATATTGGACAAAATAGATTTTAAATGCTAAACTGTTATAAGGTATGAAGAAGGTCATTATATATTAATAAGAGATAATTCAACAAGAAAAAATGCTATTCTAATCATTTATGCACCTAACCTCAGTGTCCCAAGACACATGAGGCACACACTGGTAAAGCCAAAGGGATAAATTGATGTCTTTACAATAATAGTTGTAGACTTCAATACAATTCTCAGTACTGTATAGAACATCTGGATACAAGATAAATAAAGAAACTGACAACTTGAACAATATAATAAATGAACTAGATATAACAGACACCTATAGAGCATTGAACCCCCAAACATCAGGATATACATTCTTTTCAAGTGGTTATGGATCCTTCTCCAAGTTAGACCTTATGTTGTGTCACAAGACAAGTCTCAAAAAATTTAAAATGTTTGAAATTATACAAAACACTTTGATCATAATGGAATGAAACTGGAGACCAATAATGGACAAAGGGAAAATTCATAAATATATGGAAATTAAACAGGACACTCTTAAACAACCAGTGGATTAAAGAAGAAATTGTAAGAGAATTCAGCAAATATCTTGAGATGAATGAAAATGAGAGCACAAAATATTAAAACCTATGGGTCAATGCCAAACTAGAGCTGAGAGTGAAATTTTTAGCCCTCAATGCTTACATTAAAAAAGAAGAAAGAGCTAAAACTGAAGATCTAACTGCACACCTGGAAGAATTAGAAAAAGAACAGCAAACTAATCCAAAACCAAACTGAAGGAAAGAAATAGTAAAGTTCAGGGCAGAAATCAATGGAATCAAGGAAAAAAAAAAA